>JBBPCZ010161610.1:0-17524 GCA_037974445.1 Brycinus macrolepidotus
TACACACATATATATATATATATATATATATATATATATATTATCACTACTTATGTTAATATTAACTATCCACTACTATCTCTATGCAATAACGGACTCTGTATGTAGAACAACTCCAAAACACTATCTGACAATCAGATCAGTGCAGGTATGTCAGTAGTTTGTCAGTAAGTTTATTTTGGCAGTCATTTTGTTAATCTAACAGATTTACATTTTATTCTAATTTGCCCTTTTTTCTTTCACATGTTGTGCAATCAAAAATATACAAGCATTTGTACAAAGCCTAAAAAGATATTAAGCACACTGTGTTAAGAAAACAAAATGTCAAACTAAGTGGTGTTTATTTTAAACATTCAAAGACTGTCATTTTCTTTCTGGCAGCTGCACATTTCAGATTGCTATTGTTTGAGTGGTTTCAAGCAGATTTCTGCAGATTTGCATCCAAAGAGTCTTTGTAAACTTCTGAGTTTATGATCCCAACCTTGAGAGAGAAGAGAGCTCATGATACCACAGTAAGAAAAGTAGCACTGACATTTCCTCCTTGGTGTTTTTACAGTAACTTTATTGCAGTCTCTCCACACAGAGTCAGTCTGATGTTTTGCCTGAAACTGAGCCGTACTCTGGGATGCACGTAAACTACATCTGGGGAGTAAATTAGCACATCAGAATACTCAGCTTGGTTGTAAGAATTTATTGAACCTTTTGACTGATTCTTAGAATAAGTGGTTGTTTCTTTGTTTTTTGTAAATAACATGAGTGAGTGTGAACAACTACCACACCTCAATTTCAAAAATGGCTGTTTAGGGAACTAATATGGTTCTTGTAGAACCCTTTGTGACACCATTTTGCGGAGTGTATCCTTATATTTGAGCTCACAGCCGTGTGTGTGTATGTGTGTGTGTGTGTGTGTGTGTGACACAAATCAGCTGTGAACCAGGCACCAGCGTGCAGGTACTGTATAAAAAACACAATGATAGCTGGCCTCTGGGGATCTAGACCAGGCCATCTGCCCTGCAGTATCTGCCTGCTGTACTGCGCCAAGCCAAGCCCAAGCTAACAAACCATCACACTCACACAGCTAGATTTACGAGTGCTGTGAGTTACACTGAGAGCTCCATGGACCATTAGTATGATGTAGAGTTGTGCAAAGTTCTTGTAAAAGTCCTTTATCTGATGAGATAATGCGATTCAGTGTCAAATGATTCATCTCAGCAGAAGACAGGCGTGTGTTGCTCTGTATATTTAAATCACAGGTTTATGAAGCCAGAAACTTCCAAGAGCACCAATATTACACCCAGATTAGTCTCTCTGAATGTGTGTCACTATTGGTTTTCTTTTGTTACTCCCTTGGGGGGGAGGGCAGGGGGTTGGTGTTGTACTAGGCTCCTGATATTCCTTTGAGTTCCATCAATTGGGTCCCTCTTACTGTTTTGTACCTTCACTGTTTTATTCCCAAAATGGGAACTATATGAGAAATGGAAATTGTTTTTAGCTTTAATATACATTCAACATTTTCTTTGTTAAATTTACTTTGTTACATAAAAAATATAGGCAGTAGGTTTCCAGCATGTCTATATCACAAGGTCACTGTTTTAAGCAACAGGAAAAATATTTTGTTCTTCACTGTAGATGTTGTGATGTTTGTTTGTAATGAAATCTATAAAAAACAAGCAGTTACAAGGTTTTAATGTCTGTTTCTGTGTGAATGTTCTGCAATGTTGAGTTGACTCATACAGTTTAATCAGGTGAAATTTGATCACTATGCAGTAATACTGTGTTTTGCACAGATGCAGGCATTTCTAGGATAAACTGCTTGGTGTGGTAGTATCTGGGGTTTGGTATCTCTTTCGGAGGGGAAACTTCATGGTCACTGACTTTCTTGACTGGTTCATAAGTAGTGTCATATAAAGCTATCATTCCCTGGAGGTGGTTCTATTCTCTCTCTCTCTCTTTCTCTCTGGTGGTTGGTACTCGTGGTGTCCTGATGAGTTTCGTCTGTCTTTGTGTAACTTGCCATGTGGTCGATGGGGGCTAATAGCAGCAACAGTGGAGGGTGCAGTGGATGCTGACATCACTATTAGTCTTTGGGCCAAGTGTGTAATGAAGCAGATAACCAGCGCCTCTGACTAAAGCTGAAGCATATTAGAGGAGCGTCAGTAGCAAGTGCATCCCCATCCTCACTACGCTTGACATCAGTCTGTCAAGTTAACCAGTCATTCAGTCAAGTGCAGCACAGCTGATACTGATGCAAAGGAAACATCTAGATATAAGATGGGTGCATATATCAGCAGTTGAATGGATGGATGGATGGATGGATGGATGGATGGATGGGTTGATGGATTAGCAAGTGAATGGATGGATAGATGGACTGATGAATTAACAATTGATTGGATGG
Source organism: Brycinus macrolepidotus (assembly GCA_037974445.1). Classification (NCBI taxonomy): domain Eukaryota; kingdom Metazoa; phylum Chordata; class Actinopteri; order Characiformes; family Alestidae; genus Brycinus; species Brycinus macrolepidotus. The sequence continues at coordinate 2,396 of JBBPCZ010161610.1, forward strand.
ACGGATGGACCAAGAGCTGAATGAAGGGATGGGTGGGTGAATGGATGAATGAATGGATGGATGGATAAAGAAACAGAAGGGTAAATGGAAAGAGGAAAGAAAGTATGGATGGATGAAGGATTGGAAGTCATAATAATATGGAGGTTCTGTGGAGGTTCTTTAAACTTTAAAAACATTCTTCAGACCTGCATCTTAATTACAAAAATGGTTCTCTAAAGGACCATCCACTGAAAGGTTAACTTGGGAACCAAAATGGGTTCTTCTGTGGCATCACACCACTCCACCTTTTTTGGTACCTTTATTTTTGAATGCACCACACCAGAGAGCTGCCTCTGAAACTACTGTATCACTTTGATGCCTTAGTTCAGAATGGCAACTCTTTTTGTGTGTGTGTGTGTGTGTTTGATGTTGTCCAGTGAGAGAACATGTGTTGGTATTTAGTGGACTGAGCTGCTCTCTGGCTCGGCTCCATCTAAACTGATCAGTGCAGGTGTGACTGGCCAGGAGCTTAATTATTTAAACTGGATTAGAGAAACAATCATACCAGTCATATTAAGGCTGTGCAGAAAATGGAAAATGGGTGGAGATTCTGAGCGTGTCGCTAATTAATTATACCCCTCAATTTACTAAATTTTGGTAGCAGCTAGACAACTATACTCTATCTTTCTTTCTCTCTCTCTTTCTTTCTTTCTCTCCCCTCTCTCTCTCTCTCTCTCTCTCTCTCTCTCTCTCTCTCTCTCTCTCTCTCTCATATATACACACATGCATACACAGCAGGCCTGTAATGGCATAATCAGCATGTGCTCTTACCACATGTCACTACCCTGACTAAGACCATAAATCCAACATACACACTTACACACACACACACACATACTCTGTACACAAAAATAGCGCATATGTTTTGTCTCAGTACTTAAGAAACATATCATGTCGAAGAATAAATCAATGACATCCACTGTGTCGCTACAGAATACTTAATGTTCTTCATCCATCAAAAAAGGCTGTTTAATACATGTGTGACAATGATATTAATATTTTAAAAGCCTATTTGTGTTTGTCACTTTGCATGTTATGACTCTTGTATATGGAGTACATGTGTGTTTATGTAAATATTCAGTCAAAAGTTTGGAATCACCTGCCATATTAATAATTGCTGTTGTTTTATTTAGCAGTAGCCTATGCAGTGTAGATTCAATTCCTAGGCAAAAAATCTATTTGAGTTAGAGTCTGGGCTACAATAAACAATACTAAATAGTAAATAATGTTGAACACAGACTTTTGGGTAATACTGTTTTGTAGTTGATAGGTAACTTTGCAGGAACTAAGTTGGAATGCTGCATTAATATCTAAATCACTTCTATTAGCTACCATGGAGTTTTGATTAGTTGCTCTACAGGTACAAGTGAAGTGGTCCTTAGAGTTAATAACTATTAATTAATCAGGAACTACCAAGTCTTACAGATCTCCTAGAGAACTTACTTGCTATTGATGGATTCCTCATAATAACTACTAGTTCATAACTGGAAAACTGATAACACGATTTTAGACACTGTTGAAACAAGTGTTGGAATAGGCTAATTAGGTTATTATCATAATTAATGTATTCACAAAAATGCATAATATAAAGGCAGCCTTGAAACAAATTTTAAGTTGAAGAGTTCATAAGTTAAAAGAGCTTAAGAGTTAAATAATTATTTTACAGGGGATAAGCTAGAAACAAGGAGGTATTTTGAGATGTTTCTTGTTTAGTTATTGTTTAATATTTCAAGGTTTTGGGAACCTCGAGAGAAGTGATAATGATAAAGAAATGATAACCGAGAAAATCATAATTAAATGACTTACTGTAAATATCAATTTACAGCAATTCTTTGACAAGATTTGATCTCCTCGTCATTTCAAATATGAGGCATTCTGGATGTTTATTTTATTACAGCTTCATTCTCAATGTTATCCAGCTTTCTCAGTCATTACAGATTGATCTACAGCTCTGTTCTTTTTACTGGATCTTATTTTATTTTGTTAAGCGTGCCAACTGGAACTGTGTTAGATGTGAGCAAATAGCCAAGTGGAAGCATACCAAATATAGTTATTTTAGCTTAAGTGATTCTTAAGATATTGAAATGTGTTTGCTGGGTTTCCAAAGAATGTGTTAGTCGTGCAGTGTGTCAAATTTTGTGAAGTTTGAACCTTTATGTTATAAGATATTGACTTGATTTTGGTGTTGACGTTATTCAGTAGGTGAATGAATCATAATAAACTGGGGTCATGAGCCTCGTAGAGTTTGTGACTTTTTTCCTACCCCTCTTTAGGGGGCACTAGTGCGAAGGGACCCGCCCACTTAGGGACACAAATCTCTTATTCAATTTCAGCCATGTGGGGCTACAAGCACACCGACATCCATGTGGATTGGTAAAGTCTAAGAATATGAAATCTACAACCAAAAATCTGTGAAAAAAACACACTGGCAAACACTATATGACCGGTGGCAGTCATAATAATTCAAAACAGTGATTCCAAACTTTTTTGTGGTAGTGTACATATACTTATATCAGCGGCCTGAAATTAAGTGTTTGTCAGTCATGCATCAATCAGATTAACAAAAGTATGAGACATAGAAGATATTCTGTGCATAATAGGCCCCCTTAACTCTAATCTTTTTTACTTAAAAAGGAGCTTTAGAAAGTTTAATAAATCCCATATTGTCACTGTCAGCACAAAACTTTGTCAGTAAAGCAGTAAATTTACATGAAATGAAAAACTATTCATTTAAGGTATATTATTAAGGAACATTATTAAGTGTTTTAGACTATTACTATTGGTCCATTCATCATGAAAGTTTCACACAGAGTAAATGACACCTTAGTCTTGAACTGGGTTAAAAAATGGCAAAATGGAATTACAGAGTTTCATTCCAGCAGCGGTGATATATTAAAAACTATTAAACCATCAATGAGTCATAGCACATGTGAAAAACTGAAGAAAGTAGAACAAGTCCTTTAATAAGGGGAAGATATTGTAAGATAGAAGTTAAAAGGATCCTGAAGTAGATGTTTTTTGCCGTCATCAGAACTTATGGTATCTTTAAAAATGTGACTAAAAGATTAATTTTGAGAGATTATTCATTTTGCATAGAAATGAATAAAACTCAACATGTAAAATGCTAAAAAGTAGCATTTTTTTGAAGAATTGCGTGAAATAAATGTCTCTTTCTCTTTATATTTTTTGTGGAAATCCATCATGTGACCTGCCAGCCCCTAAGTGAGCTGGTATAGAATAAGCCACTATGACCGAGTTGGTACTGTTCCTGTAATACTGGTGATTATATTGCAGAGAGGATAAATCATAGAGTTTGAAACTATTGATCTTTCAGTTCTCATTTCTGAAGTTTGTGCTGCTTAAGGTAGAGTGTAATTATATTGATTCTGGACTAATAATAGACATGATATATTATGAGTGCAGCCATAATTTATCAAGCAAATAACTGTAAAGACAGAGCCGCACTGACCTGCTTTCCTCAGTGACCAGTTGGCTTTGGGTTGATTTTGTTTTACACCCAACCTCTCTCACTGCTTCCCAGTGATGGATGTGCTGACAAACTGGATTGCAGGGCTTGGGCAACTGCAAACTATTTCGGGGTGTGTGTGTGTGTTTGTGTGTGTGTGTGTGTGTGTGTGTATGTGTGTGTGTGTGTGTGTGTGTGTGTGTGAGTAAACTTATTGCAACCACAAACCCTATTGATTGCTGACAGATACATTTTTAGTGTTTGTGTGACGATGCCAGAAACACACAAACACACACACACAAATGCACACAAACAAGAGCCTTTCTTACTAGCTGACAGTGTCTTGATCTATCTATCTTTTTCTCTCTTCCTCTTGCTTTCTCTTCCCTTCTGTTTCTCTTTATTTCTCTCTCTCTCTTTCTCTGTCTTTTACTCTCTATCCGTTTCTGTCTCTTCTCTACTTTCTTTCTTTCTTTCTCTCTCTCTCTCTCTCTCTCTCTCTCTCTCTCTCTCTCTCTCTCTCTCTCTCTCTCTCTCTCTCTCTTTCTTTCTTTTACTGCCTCCTGACTGTGTTGTGTTTCTCTAGTGCACTGACAGAAAGGAAAGCTTCGACAGGCAGGCAGGCCAAAATACCCTCTGGACCTCTCCTCTAGCTCTTATGTTACACACTCTGACGTTGTGGTTTTGTGTTTGTGTTTGTGTTTGTGTGTGTGTGTGTGTGTGTGTGCATGACAGAGAGAGAGATGAATAAATGGAGAATTTGTAGAGAGAGGTTTGTCACCTTTGCTTAAATGAAAAGTGCCTGTTAAGTCCTTCACACTCCAGAGATGTCTGCACATTTCTGTAGAAATAGGAGCTGCCTGTCATATTACAGTAATCAGCTACTCTGTCACTGTCATTCTCTCTGAGTGTTTTGTATCAGCTGCAGTAAAATGAGAACAGAACGACTGGGTTTTCTGTGTTTGTTTACAATTCTGACTCATTCCGCAATGGTCCTGCCCACCTTTTACATGAGCATGTCTGTCTTCCTGCTTGCATAAATGAGAAAGAGGTGCATGTGCATGTACTTGAGAAAGATATCTCTATGAGTGGGCCTGTGTGTGTGTGTGTGCATAAGTGTGTGTGTGTGTGTGTGTGTGTGTGTGTGTGTGTGTGTGTGTGTGTGTGTGTTTTTGTGTGTAGGCAGTGGAACCTCTAATGGAGTGTCCCGCCTATGTGGGCTGTGTGTACCTGTGATATCCCTGCTTGCTCATGGAGGGCTTTTTCTGGTTGGAAGTGTTTAGATCATCCTCCCTGCCTGAGGGAAACCTCTGCAGAATCATTATTCAGGATTTAATGAACACTGTTTCCACTATCGAAGCATCTGAATGAGCATCATATTTTTGTTTTTGTTTTTTTAGAATAGCAGAGCAATTTTTGATTTTATGACAGCACAAATGCATTTCTCTTCTCTAATCATCCCTTCTTTTACCACTATTTTCATATTTCTCTTCTCTCCCCTCCTCTTCTCTTTTTTTTTGTATATATTTTTTCTTTCCTTATCTCCTACTTCTCCTCTCCGTGGTCTCTCTTGTAGATAAATATTGATGATGGTTGGCCCCAAAATTTCATACACATACACACACACACACACACACACACACACACAGGAATGTTTGTGTATGTGTGTATGAAATTTTCATTTTTTAAAAAACAAAGAACACCATGAGCATTATTTGTAATGTTACCGACCTTATGGAAATCTTTTTGATGACGATTTCAAGTCCTCAGACAGCCAGAAACAAGCTAGTAAAAAGAACAGCCGGGTGTTAGCGTGAACACAAGGTCTGAAAACTCCACTGAGAATGTAAATAATGGAGCAATCATCAGACAGTGCTTCTAGGACTGGGCAATATCAGTACATTGATTGTTTTCATAACATCATAACCTGAAAGTGTTCGCTCTGTTTGGCAGTTGTGAAAGCAAAACAAATCCAAACGCTATGAAAGAAACATTTTTCACGCTTGTCAGTGAATTTAGACATGTTTAAACCAAAGACTGCAAAAGCGTTGTAAGTGCACTGATAAACTGAAAGTGACTCTCCTTATTATCTGACCACTGCTTTTACCTAAAGGCCTCACTAAGAAAGTTCAGTGATTAAAATGGAACATATATCAGCCACATAACAGCTTCTAATGACAAGGAACAAGTGACATGTACAGAATCTACAAACCTCCACATTTTTGTCAGTTAGAGCAGGTCTTGTTAGCACATCAAGATCATTTCTAAACAAGATCAGCTGTCTCAGCTGCTCTTCCCTTTTCTATGGAGTGTGCAGTAGATCTTTGATGTGCTGAATAGTTGACACTCTCAGCACTTATTTTGAATTAGGTGTAATTAGCAGGATCAGGTGGAGAAAAGCCTGGATGAACCTCAGGGCTCTGAGTCCATCACTCAGTGCTAAATGAGGGGGAGTAAAGAAAGGGAGTAGAGAGAGAGAGACAGAGGTAGAGAGAGATAGAGGCTTAGGGGGTTGGGGGTGAAGCACCATTTTGATCTCAGGCAGGTAGGTGGGTGTGTAGTTTGGTGCAGGGGGCAGAGAAAGTAAGATGAGGAGGATAGAGAGACAGAGAGAGAGAGAGAGAGAGAGAGAGGAAAAGAGAGTGAGAGGAAAAGAGAGAGCCAGAGGTAAATAAGTATAGAGAGGTTGGAGATTGTGGGGGTGGTGTTTGGGGTGATGCGCCATTTTGATCTCAGGCTGTTCAAGCTACCCGACATCACAGGCCATACTCCAATTAGCAAGCACTCATCAAATACTACTGCAGAAGCTCATTAAATTAAAACGAGTCTCAAGAAACCTCAAGCCTGAGCCCAGCAGACACGCTACGAGAACATGCTCGGTCACATTCTCATCTATTCAGTTGAGGGTAAAAATACACTTCACACACACTTGAGTGTGTGCTGTGGGACTCAAATGGATGCTGATTCACCTTTTCAACCCCAGACCATGTTAAGAGAAAGAACTGTGTTGAGAAAAGAAGAACAACTTGAGAGCGAAACAGACCATATTCAAGGAAAAGGATGTATTCCCTCAGTAACTGGGTGAAGATAAAGGTGGACGAATCTTAACCCTGACACCCCTGGAAAACACAGTGGAAAAAAACAGACACTGGAATGAAACAGTGCTTTGATTTGCCTTGGTTTAAATGTGCCATTTGGTTTCACATTAATAAAAATGTGTTACATCACACCACACTCGCCGAAATAAATAAATTTAAAGACTGTGATATGATACACATAACATTTTATTCCTGTGCAAATGACTCTTATCTTTCCATTATATAAATTCAGAGCACTGTTTCCTCTTTCAGTTTAACATAATTACATGACCTGCTGATCACTACATTAATTTAACCACTTAAATGTGGTATTTGTCTGTAAATTATAGTGCAAATGAAAAATGTGCCATAACTTTTGCACAGACTGCATTTTATTCATAAAAACACTAATTGTGCATTAAAATGTACTCTGTAGAGGATGTGGACTATTTTAGTCCAACATGAATAAACAAAACAACATGTTTATCAGGGTGCAAAGAACGAAGCACAGTTTTGTGCTACTATAACTGAAAATTCAGTTGCTATATCGCTATACATTAAATTTATGAGTAGGTTGCAGTTTGATATCTTTTCTCCGTATGATTTATATTCAGTGGAGAAACTCACTTTTTTATTTGAGATGCTGACTGTTTACTGTTAAGTTATTACCAAGGTATTCAAAACTGTTTTACATTTGTAATGGTTGCCACTCTTGTAGTTCTGGAGTTCAGGATATGGCATCAGACAATTTGAGACACTATCAGGCTGGCTGCCCTGCACTCTCAGAACAAACTGTCGTTTCAGGGTACAGACGCTGTCATTCAAGCGGTATCTTCAGTAGTATGTATCATGTTCCATTGCAGTTATTATTTTTAAGCTGTATTGACTTCAGACACCCAGTCCTGACTTTAGGCATTGTATTTTATGTTACTTAAAAAAATTAAGATAAAATGTAGATAACTTTTAAAACTCAGTTACAGGTATGGTTTACTGATTGGTCCAGATGGGAGCTCCATCTGTCTGACTAATAATTTCCTAACAAAACTACTAACAATGTAACATGGCATCATTTGTCAGTAAAGGCTCAAGAAAACAAGAGAACTCAAAAGATAAAAACATTCCAGTTCTTTGGGCGAGTGGAAATGAATCCATGTAGCTAATATAAGAACACATGATTCAGAATCGAAAATATAAGCAGAGCTGGAGAAACTAAGCATAGAAAATCTAGGACACAACCACACCAAGCTAGCACTGACAAAGCTACAATCAGTGCAAGAACTGAAAGGAGAAATGACAAAAGTCGAAAAAGAACAATGGACACAAAGTTTAAAGATAAAATGAATTTTGAAGACAAACCAAACCATGTTAAAGAAACAGATGAAAACATGTTGTAGCTTGTTGTAGTCACATTTCATGGGGGATTTAATTGAAACTGATGAAATAGCATCATATGCCATTATGAATGAGGCTACAAAGATTGGCCATTCATGCAGGAATGTATTGATTGGCTGTTGTCAGCCAAATGGAACTGAAGGAGATGTGAGCAAATGTAGCCAATTGGAAGCATACCAACGTTCAAAATTTTAGCTTAAGTGATTCTTGAGATATTAATATGTGTTGGTTACAGCGTCCCTTATGGATGAAATTTCACAAAATCTGTTGTGGTAGAATGTGGTAGTGATGCAGTGTGTCAAATTCTGTTAAGTCTGAACCTTTATGTCAGAAGATATTAACAAGATTTTTGCATTCACAATATTTACTAAGTGGGGCTACTCCACAAATGAATCTGATGAGCTGGGGTCATGAGCCATAAATTTACTTTTAATTTTTGGCAAAACAGTTGTCTGTCATGTCGCCCGTCTCTCGGTGATGGTACAAGGAGGCGCACATGCAGACTTTTCTACAGATTTACTCTTTTATTAAGCAAAGCAAGAGTGGCACGAGGGCCGTAACTTAACGAACTCCGAACTGTGGTGGATGACGGCTGGACCGACCCGGAGGTCCAACTCATACACTGCTAAATACTACTACCCCTTAACTCAAGACCCAATCAATACACAGACTCGCTTGTACTGATTACACCGGACAGCTGACGCAGATTACATACTAACTCAAACCCGGTGTTCAGGCTGTCTAAATAAAGGTTCGTCCATACAATACCCAAAAGCCTCTAGCAGCCACTGCCCAGAGATGTGACATTGTCAAGCTATTGGCCACAAAGTACTTTGTGTCTACCGCACTTCATGGGAACAGCAACTGTGGGACACATCCACATATGGATGCAAATTTCTCATTTCATATCAATCCTATGTGGCTACAAGCACTAGTTCAGTGTGGATCAGAAAAGTCTAAGTCTATGAAATCATTTCGACAAGCGCTATATGAACGTCCAGCAGTCTTAGTATCAAGATCAATCAGTATCAAAATTTCTTTCTTTGTGTGTGTGTATCTGTGTGTTTGTGTGTGTTGTTTCTTGCAAGGTGGGACGATTTTTAAAGACTCCAGAATGTGTTTATTCTCTCTCTCACACTCTCACTCCTCACTTACTGCTTCTCTTCATCTCTCCATCTTCTTGACACTTTCTTGCTCTGGGCCTCTCCCAGCCCATACTTCTTTTTTTCTTCTGTTTTCTATTTCCCTGCTCTCGATCTTTTCTTTGTATCACTCTTATTCCCTCTGCACTCACTCTCTCTCTCTCTCTCTCTCACTCTCTCTCTCTTACTCTCCCTCTCTCTCTCTCTCTCCCTCTCTCTCTCCCTCTCTTTCTCTCTCTCAGCATTAGCTGAGTGGGCAGTGTTTTTTTCCAGGCTGTCTGGCTGCATTAGTCTGAGCCTGAGGCCGGTGGATGGAGAGAATACATTAAGGAGATATGAAGAAAAGATAGGTGGGGATGCAGAAAAGAAGTTGAGCAGCCATGTCTGCCATACATCGATCAGCAGAACAGTTTTGAGTGTTTTAAGCCTTCGACAGTTTTAAGTGTTACCAGGTTGAATGAAAGTAGCAAATGTTATTGGTTCTGATACAATATGTTGGGCTTTGAGTGATGAAATAATATATAAAGTCCTTTCTCTCGCAGCAGCTCAGCTCTTACAGTGGTAATCGATGGCTAAGCAATGACATGAACTCAAACCACCAGCAGAGACACGATTCCTCCGTGCAGAAAAAAGTACTGCATTAGAGAATATAATCACTGTTACCTCTGAGGACAAAGCATTTTTTGAGAATGCTGTTGCTTTGAATCCCATTAGAGATTCATTTAAAGCATCCTGCTCTTTGTGGTACCATGTGTTGAATGTGAATGTTCTAAAAAATCATCTGATGAATTCAATGAATGTCCTGTAGACAAGAGAATGACCTTTATGAATGGAGTCCGTCTTGCATGTAAAATGGCAGTGCCTTATGAAATGCTGCATGGACAACAGCCTATTCACCTACTAAGTAATACATTTTAAGCACTCAGTGATTTGTTTGTACTGAAGAATGAGTGGTGCTTGTGCAATTCCATTGAGCTCCCAGGTTGTACACTTTCAGGGTTTGGGCTGCACTGTGATATTTGTTCCCTCTGAATATATACTGTATAGTCCAGGATACTTGACTCAAGAACCATCTGGCCATCCTTCCTTGAAATCTGAGGTTGTAACTCATCCAGAGTTAATCAACCAGACCATTCTGAGTCTATTTGTCATTCTAAGTGGCTTAATTCTTCGTGTACTACATTAAGTGTTATCTCTCAGAAGGCGGCATTTTATCCTTGATAACTGGAAACACAAATGTTGATTACTTTACATTTTCAGTACCATCACATTACATTGCATTAGTGCCACATATGTTTTAAAATTTTGCAACTACTTCAAAGCCACAGAAAACTGTGATCTGTTTGATCTATTGATTTTTGATTTATCAGCACATCTGGCTAGAGCAGGACAGATTTTCTGCAGTCTGAATAGTAAAAAGCCACATGAAATCTGACTTTTCTGGTCAGAATCAAGCCACATTTGTTGGTAATTAAACCTCATTTAAACTGGATCTCTGGACTCTGTGACTCAGTTTGACCAGTCAGGTTTTTGATCGGTCAGAATGTGCAACAAGAAAGTTGGTGCTGCCAGAGACCTTCCTCCATTGGAAGACAGAAATCTTTGGTCTAAAATGTGTAATGGGGTGTGAGCAGGGAGACCAGAGACTCAACTCCCTTAATGGGAGCAAAAGGAACAAATACATGAATGCTGCTGTTTTGTGAATGTTGATGTTTACACAACAAACAGGCCATTTTGCCATTTATATTCTAGATGTTTTCTATAACATGTCCATTTTATACGGTGTCTAAACTGTTGAGGAAGTTATATCAGCTTGTAAATGTTCAGCAAGTGCTAAATGATTTTCTACAGTGCATAAAAAATCTCTTCTGTGGTAGGCCTCAAGCTCAAACCGCAGTGATGCAGCAAAGCTGTAGAAGACACTGTTGGTCTCCTTCTTTTTTGCACGCAGTTGACAAGGAGGCAAGTTTGCATGACCTAACGTTGAATCAGCACATAAATTAATGAGCATTTCTTACTCCAGGCATCTCTTCATCTCGAGTGGCTCTTACTCATAATATCAAAACCTCCAGCTAAGACACTTTCTCAGTATTAACCAGGGAGATCACTCTTATGTTTGTGTATGCAGGTTAGTGACATCCACTGGAGGGTTTCTTACTTTTAACAACTAAAATCAAACAAAATCCAGGAGGAGGACTGGATGCTCCTCCTCCCCTTGACTCCTGGGGTATTGACCCTCGTCTCTAGTTCTGAATCATTATTCTATAATTAGAGGCTCTGACGAGTCATCTAATCTACTGGACACAGTTTGCTGCGCTGCAGCATACAGGCTTACTGGCTGCACATTTCTTGTAAACAGTGTTAAGAAGAATACAAGACCTGAAATAGGTATTAATGGTTTAAAGCTGTTGCAGGGGGGTATCTTTTCATTATATTACATTTTGTGTGAGGCCAGCAACTGTTTCTTACTTGACTGAGTCAAAAGCTGAAAATTATGAAGAAATAGAAATTAATTTTATATAAAATAGTTTTTTTTATTTTTCCTTTACATATTACAACCATTGTGCTAATGATCACTCTGCCTGCAATAATAAGTGCAGCACTGTCCTCAGTAGCACCACCTACTACCTTGGCCCTCTAGAACCTGTAGACAAAATAAGTACTTTATTTAAGATCATCCACAAACATCATCCTATTTTCACCTGTATGAACTGGAAAGCCTGGTCAGCACAAAACTAGTTTCAGGTGTGGGAAAAGGCTTGCGTAACCACTGGCCTGTTTCCCCTAATGCTTTCTCAAATTAACAGGCACAGGTATTGAAACCTACCCAGGTAAATATTTATAGCAACAAAAATATTTTTTTAGCACCAAGAAATTCTCTTTATTGATTTATCATGTTTAGTTAAAACCATAATAGACATGTAGCGTCATTTTGTTGTGTGAAAAAAATATTCTTAACTTAAGAAAACAGGGCTTTTCTGTTCCCATACAAGCAGGTGAGTGGTTGTAGGACCTTAAGACCCAGGGGACAATGATGGTAGGTTGATAAATGGGCTTTGACTTAAGAACCTGGGGAACAGCGAATAATGAAGGTGACATAACCAGGTGTTCGGTATGGATAACGGTGGTACAACGTTATCAGGACAAGGATTCCCCATTCCAATATACTCTTTAATTATAGCTGATGTAAAAGTCTCTATAAAAACAATTAATGTCATCTCTTTGAAAAATGTTACAGTCTGTTGGTAAGGTTAATGGTGGTAAGGTTACCATCATATGAGAATCAGGTAGGTTTGGCCGTTGTGTGATGGTTTGAACATGATAGGGCACGTCCTATACTCTTTAAAATCTTTACTAGACAGGATATATTACAAAAATATGTAGTCTGAAACAAGAAATATGCTTAAAATAAGTTACACAGACATAAAAAGGGACTACATATTGAACAAGAATGATACTGAAAGACAGTAAAGAAATAGAACAAGCGAATGTAAACTAAGAAATATGATTGCAGTGCTCTACAGACCAAACTAAACAGACCTCCACACCGGTTATTAATCGTAAAATACAACAATATCCTTCACATATCAGTGCTTACAACTACTGATATAAATTTATGTTTAAGTGTGATTTAACAGCAATTGAGAAATTCCTCATAATGTGCCAACAGTGCACAGATCAGAACACAATTTAAAGCAGAACAAACAAACTTACTTTTTCTGCCACAAATGCACACAAAAGGAACTGGAAACCCACTAGCAGACACAAACAGTTATTTTTGTTATTTTCCTCATGACTTTAGCTGCAGAGCAATCATGCAATCAGCCTCCTGAACTTCACTATGCTCACATTGGCTGAGAGTTCACACGACCAGTTCATGGGTAGGGAATGACGTTCTCCTAAATGGATCTGGCAGCCTACTCTCAGTCAGTAAAATTATGGAAATAACATTGTTTTGTTTTATGTATGAGCATTCATTCATGTATGTAAAGTGAAAGTTGTTCATCATAACTTTCACATCATAATATTCATCAAGAATTAAGGAATGAGAGAATCACAAACCTAATATTGCAGACTGAAGCACTGAATTTGGTGTTATTATAGTCATCAATCCCAGTGCTGTGCTTTTCAAATAAAGCGCTCTGACGTCTTTCCTTTATACCTCCCTTATTGCCACGCTAACTAGATTTCATCATCAAATTTTATGTGTGACTGCAGAGCACGCCGGCAGGAAAAACAACAAAAATGAACATGAAAGCACTGCAACAAATACTCGACTCATGACTAGATGAGCGTGATGTCTCGCTCTCAGCAGTCGTGGTCAAAATTGAGTACAAAATCAGACACTAACATATCTTGCTCTTGGAAGGTGCGTAAAGCTGCACTCTCAGGTAGGTAGTGTAGGTATCCACTACACTAGAGCTATAAAAGCCCATGTGGTTTTTAGTTAGCAGGCAGTTTTGTGTGGAAGCAGCTCTCTGTAGGAGTGAAATGATAAAATGGTCAATTTAGTGCAGCATGTAGTGTTTATTGTGTTGTCTAGTTTATTTAGCCATTGCCATTGTGGATGCTGTTACGGTTTGGATCATTTGGTGGACCAAGTAATTGCAAGTACTTTTTAGGTTTGTGGATTTGTCCTAGTCTCTGTGTAAACAGGTTTTGCTTTTTATATTATAGGAATTTTAAATGTTGATACTCTCACGAGAATACATTTTCAAAACTGGTGGTTTGTTTAGTGTGGAAAAGCTCTGAGGTGTTTTATATAGGAATAGGCCTACTCTGCATTGCAAGTGGCTTATGTGTGGGGATCACATTTTGGGATGAGTTGCATAAGGTGTAAATATGTGGAGATAGGCTTATAATCAACGGTCTTAGCTCACTGAATGGGGACTTGTGTACTCAGATGAAGGACTAGTGGAACGAGCTAGGCATAGTCACCTCATCCTTTGAATCAGGTCAGGTCTGAGGGTCAAGGAGTGTGACAAGGGCACTCCTTCTCAAGCAAGCTCTTCGGCACCCCCAAGACAGCCCAGAGAATTGCTCTATCCTTTTGTGTTCTGAACTGGAATCGAGAAAAAATATGGACTGAGGGCCATTTTGAGAACAACTGGAGTGGTGATCACACATGATCCAGTTGTAGGTGATGCCAGAAAGAACAGTGTCTGAGAAGAAAGGCCCCAAGATGGATTAGTCAAGGCAAAATAAAAAAGGAAACAGTGTCTGAAAACTGCTTCCCAAAGTAGGCTATTCCTAAAATAAAGCTATTGAATGTTATTCAGGGTAAACAAAAAAAGGAAAAGCTAAGAACATTATCTCTACACACTTTCTCTATATATTAATGGCCTTCCAAAAACACACACACAGAGCACTAAAATAACACTAAACTGATCTGACACAAAATTATAACAAATTACAGTTATAACTGTCATAATTGTATGACAAAATAGACCCCAAAGAAAACATACTTTTTCACATTCTCTATTTATTAAAATAAGTGAGTCAATTCTAACTAACACCAAGTCATAAATACTTATTTTAAAAATAATTCTACTAAGTAATTCATCCGAAAGATTACTAAAACAACTTCCTCAGAAAAAAGACTGGACATGATCACTCCTAGACATTCCAACAAATGCCGCAAGCTGCACTAAACTGGCTACAACCCATTTCACTCTCTCAAAAACACTGGCTCAGCCCAAAATTTTCTCACTATTCCCCAGGTGCTAAAGTCTTAGCCCATGTATCAACCACCCATTACTGTCCCCATAAGTCCTACAGCTCAAATATCCTTACTAATATGTGCTCTGGCAGTGGGTGTCTGTATTGGGTCTGTATATGTTGCTTTCTTTTCACCTAATCCTTTCCTAATTATGCCTCATTAAACTCATTACTACAGTTTAAGCTTCAGACATTTGTTAAAGTACAGTATAGAGAGGAGTGAACACTGAATAGAATAAAAATAGGTCCAAATGGGTAAAATACTCTCTCTCTCTCTCTCTCTCTCTCTCTCTCT
>JBBPCZ010161636.1:0-17520 GCA_037974445.1 Brycinus macrolepidotus
GAAGAAACAGGTGCAGATGATTCCAGATGATCAGGCGGTGATCAGTATACTGGTGGTGCTGAATGCTGAGTGGTTGGGACACCTTTGTCTGGACACTTTATATCTTTAGGCACTTTGCAAATGTTTCACTGTCACAGTGAAACATTTGTTCCCATTTCTTTCATTTAATCTTCTCAATTTGCGGAAGATTAAGACAGTTTGAAAGACTTTGCACCAGCAAGGTGATTTAAGACAAAATATGAAGAAACGGGGGTGGCTCACGACTTTTGCACAGTAATTTACACTGAAAGTTAAAAAAGGATGTCTCCTTGTATTGTAAAGTTTTGCTGTTTTGTTTTCCGATAGTGACATTATGCAAACTCTGTAGAATCCTTGGATACAATATACTTATTATTCTTTGCACCGAATGCCACCAAATGTTTTTGGAAATAGAAGTAAACCGATCAGCCACAGCATTAAAACCACTAACAGGTGAAGTTAATAACACTGATCATCTAGCTACAGTGGCACCTGTTAAGGGGTGAGAGATATTAGACAGCAAGTGAACACTCAGTTCTTTATGTTTTGGAAGCAATAAAAATAGGCGAAAGAACCAAACTGTGATGCCTGGATGACTAAATATCTTGGCAGGTCTTGTGGGGGTTCCCAGTGGGGGTTCCTGGTGTACCAAAAGTGCTCCAAGGAAGGAGAACTGGAAAACCGGCAGCAGGGTCCTGGACCTCTGAATTTCACTGATGGTCGTGGGGAGTGAAGGTCTGTGGGACGCGATGGACAAACTAGTCCAATCCATGGAGGCCTCACCTCACAGCTGCAGAGCCACAGAGCTTCAGAGGTCTCGTGGAGTTCATGCCTTGAAGCCCTGCTTTGGGAGCACAAGGGTGACCTGCACAATATTAGGCAGGTGGTTTTAATGTTATGGCTGATTTATTTATTTTTTTTGGTCAGAAGAATATGCTGCAACCGGCCCTGAATGGACCAACACTTTTCATGGGTAGAGATGTAGCAATAAGTTATTTATCTATAGTATTTATACCCCAGCATTTGTGTATATAGCACAGTGTATTTTTTTCAGATTATTTCTGAGTTTTTGTTTGACTTTAAGTTTAGACTTCATGTTTTATTTTGTTCTGGTCTTTGTGATTCCATGACTGTGCATTCGTGGCATAAGCAGTTTCCTCTGGGATCAATAAAATGTGATTCTGAATCTGTTACATTTTTACAGCTTACTGTCCCTCCTCTCTCATCACTTAAGGCTGACTCACTATTAAGCAAGCTGTAATTACTGGACAGTTAAAGGGGTGACTTGCGCGAGTCTTTGAATCGAAATGGCAGCTAATGGTGCTCGTGTGTTGAGGGTGTGGGATGATCACACCTAAGGAGGAGAGCTGGAAATGATAACCTTTAGCCGGAGCAAAAAAGGCCACTTCAACCCTTCCCCGGTTATAATGACAGTTCTCTCCTTTCCATTGTGTCCTTTCAACTTCCCTCTGCCACCAAAGCCCTCAGGCCGGACAGGCCTGCTAATCTAATTCCAGCTTCTGAGGTCGAGGCCTCGTTTTGGCTTCAGGATCTGGCTTAATTGAATGCAGGCGTTTAGGCCTATATGTCACTCAGCACCGACATCACACAGGAAACCAGAACTTCTTAACTGATTGTAGATGATAACACTGCATCTGCGTTTCAGGTTAGATCTGCCAGAGGTGGTTAAAGTAGCACAAATCCTTATCCCAGCAAAGGCATTACTTCAGTGAAGTTTATTGAGCTGTTTTCTTCTCTTTTGGGATCAGTTTGGTCTAAATTGAAATGCTAATCCTGAAGGTGTAAACAACTGCACAATAGTCCAAGTGCTGGACCAGCAGAATGGAATTAAATCAGTCATAAAAAGAGAATTACCAACTGGTGAGTGGCTGGTTAATGGATATATAAGTATATTTCAATAGAGCTAAATGGAGTAATGTCGGACAGTACTCAGAGAAGTAAAAATCCATCCAATTTAAAGCAAAAGTGCATGGATCTGAGGAAATTCCTTACTGCCTACTTTAGATAAAAGTAATTTCAAATGAGCAAGTCTCTAAACTCACTGTCCATCTGTAGCAAAAACCAGTTAAAAATGCCCTTATCTAGACAGCTTGCATCTTTAGGCACTTTGCAGGCCTGTTGCAGTAAAACATTTGTTCCCATTCCTTTCATTTTAATCTACTCAGTGGATCCGTATGTTAAGTTTGCTCTGCAGTTCCTCACTCTCATAACTACGCTTTACTGTTGTGTGAACATTATCTATGCATGGGTTATGAAACAGTCACGTGTTTAAGAATTTAATTCAGATTTTCACTCAAAACTAGGTTGAACTAAAGAACAACAAAAAAAATCAGAAGTACATGTAGAACGCCCCCCTTACCCAGACACACACACACACACACACACACTACACACATGAGACACACCCACAGAGCCTCCTGTCCTCTAAATAACAGGGGCAGAGTGATGACACTTCCGCGATCACTGTTATTAATAATAATAGCAACAGCACACACACACACGCACACACACACACACACAGGCACTGTAGTCATCTCCTGGCACAGAAGAAGAAGAGGAAAAGGAGAGATTAGGAGGAGGGAGGGTGGACCTCAGCGGCCCTTTGAAGGGAAGAGTGGAGTGAGTGTGCAATTAGAGAGGGAGAGAGAGAGAGAGAGGCCCGAGGCTCTCAGTGTACAGCTTGCAGACCAAATCACAGGTGGGCCGCACCTGGCCGTCATGACATCATTAGTGTGGAGAGAGAGGCAGTCGGCAGTCGAGCAAAGCGCATGTCTCGTACACACGACGTCCCTCTTTCATTTCATCAGGCAGAAACATGATGAAGCCATTAGAGTCGTTTAAAGAGAACTGAGGACTTTGGGCACTCTGTGTATGTGTGTGTGCGTGTGTGTGTGTGTGTGTGTGTGTATGTGTGTATGTGTGTGAAATGTTCCATAAAGTATCAGACGAAGGGGAACAGAGTGTTGAAATAATCTGTTTAATGTAAAATGAGACCTGATTATTTACTCGCCATGGTTCAAACTGCATTCACTTTTACTTCACTATAGTTTTCAAATACTCCGCTTGATTTTTATGATGCCGTCAGGTGTGGTCTTCGTGATACTCACTACACTCACCTCCAAGGCAATGGTACACTACCAGTCAACAGTTTTGGCGCACACTGAGATTTTTTACATTTGCATGTTAATCACATAAAATTTATTAAAAATACACTCAATATTCTGTGCTAACAAATGCTGATGCCCACAGTAGTAAAAAAAAAAAAAACCCACATACATACTGATCTACAATAAATCATATAGTGAATAATGATAACAGAATACAACACTTAAAGTTGTATTAAGGTGTTAATAATTATAATATATGTTGTATAGTTTATGGTCTTTATTTTTGCTGCTTCCAGAAGTAAAACAATGGAACAGAATGTTCAGAAATATATCACAGTCATTGATCATATGATGTCATTAGTGAGGTCAACAGTTTCCATTCCTGTTGCTTCAAGCTGGGACTGGCACACACACACACACACACACACACACACACACACACACACACACACAGGCACGTACATGACTGTGCAAACTCATGCCTTCAGCATCACACTTTTCAAACACACACACACACACACACACACACACGCACACACACTGATGCTGACATGTGCACTCAGATGCAGGTACTGTGCAAAAATCTTGAACCAACCCCTCATTTCTTCATAGTTTGCTTCTAAAGATCCAGACTTTCTTGTATTTTTAATGTAGTCTGAATGCTGAGTGGCTGGAACGCCTTTATCTAGGCACCTTGTAGCTTTAGGCATTTTCCAGCTTTGCAGTAAAACATTTGTACCAGTTTCTTTTTCTTAATTTACTCAAAATACCAAAAATAAGACAGGCAGAATATAGTGTTTTTGCACCAACAAGGTGATTCAAAGCAAAATATAAGGAAATGCAGGTACTTACAAGTACTGTACATATAAGGTAAGGAGGCATTAGAGGGGTAGGAGGGCCTTTATATTACTTTAACAATATATCTGGAGATTTAAACTATAGAGTAAAATAAGATAAATGACCTTTCCGGTGCAGATCAGATTATGCAGGAAAACTGCCAATACTGAGCTGCCAACAATAAACTAGATTATGTGAATGTCATCATTTGCACAGAATGGTCTAATCATATATCTGGAGGAAAATTCCTCAGAAGCGTTGGGGAATTTTCAGGCTTTTGGACAGACAGGTGGGTGCACAGGCAGAGCAAATGAGAGAAATGTGTGAGACCATGCACACACATACATGTTCACACATGTTCATGTGCTTTTTTTTATTTCTGTATTCAATTATATCTATATTTAATTTTACCATTATTAATGATATTATGCTTCTCTTGTCTGTTTAATATATGTTCAATGTATGAACTCACAAAGATACATACATTAATGTCACACACATGGTGAAATAAGACTGATTTTCTGTGTGTGTATGTGGGCATGTATTCATCTCTGTGAGGACCAAATGTCCTCACGATGACAGGAATACTGAACATCCATAAAAGTGGGGACATTTTGCTGGTCCTCACAAGAAAACATGCTGTTCTTCCACCAGAAATTCAACTTTTTTTTAGGAAAAACTACCGCAGAAACATTGACTTTCGGTTACTGATGTTAAAGTGCACTGCTGAGCCATAGCATTACACAAGTCAGTGGAATGTCCTCACAAATACAGTAATACCAATATGTGTGTGCACGTCTATATTTAAGACCTCATCCCTCTTACATGATCCTATTCAAAAAAATGATGAAAAATGATTAAAAAAAAAAGAGACAGAGAAGTGAAGAATGACCTGATCTTGCCATCACTCAGGCAACGTTCTAATTAACTAGATGTTCATCGCTGAAGAAAAGGCTTTTTGCAGCTGGTTCTCAGCGTGCGTGCAGTCTTGCAGCAAACGTTATGCAACTCTCGCATGAGGAACACAGCTGTCAGGCCTTCAGAAGGCAGTGCTGAGCGATCACTGACATTAGTGTATATCTCTGTCTCTGTGTAAGGAACGTGATAGCTCCTCAGATTTCACTGCGCAGTGTTCGAACATGAACACCTATAATGTGTGTGTGTGTGTGTGTTACAGCTCAACACTGTTACCTGCATCTTTACCGCACTCTTGCAACATGAGCTTTCCCTTATATCTCTGCATGGATTCCTCACATTCTGAGGGTGACATCACTCCCAAATTCCTCGACAAGTCACATCCAGCCACTCGCTCACGACCAACTGTTCCAGCTTCCAATATGTTCTTGTCTTAGAACGTGATTGATGACTTTAATAGAGGGTGTGCCCTTTCAAACTTCTGTAAAAACAACAGATTTTTTGCCTCAGCTCTACTATTGATCAGCCTAGGCCAAACTGAAAGTTGCCCATAGCGGTAAAGAACGTTGCCCTGAAATATGATGAAACGTGATGAAACAGTGTAAGTTCAGGCCCTGTGTTTTGAATTCAGGTTTGAATCCTGGCCATGTTCCTTCTGTGGCCAGTGTTGCAACATTACTATGCAGTTCTACGAACAATTTAGCTGTGGTGTGAACTTAACTGTGGGGTCAAATTTAAATTGTACGTTGAAGATAAAACTGCATTACATTTAATCAAATTACGTATTAAAGATGAACAAATGTTTGATACTAACAGATCTGATCAGAATAAGGTTACTAACCCCATATGCACTCTGAATGACCTCTTCACCTAGATGAGACCAATGGGGTGACCAGTGGTTCCTCATTTATTGATATTTTGAATGAATGAAACCAGAAGGCCTCTCAACTGTTGCAATATTTCAGCCACGATACAAT
This sequence comes from Brycinus macrolepidotus, assembly GCA_037974445.1. Taxonomy (NCBI): domain Eukaryota; kingdom Metazoa; phylum Chordata; class Actinopteri; order Characiformes; family Alestidae; genus Brycinus; species Brycinus macrolepidotus. The sequence continues at coordinate 5,876 of JBBPCZ010161636.1, forward strand.
ATTATTGAATCCTTTTTTGGACTCTCTTGCGATGTCGACATAATTATAAGAAATATAAAATTATATTAAATACATGTACCAAAACCGCACTGTGATAGTACGAAATTTGCAGCACATTTTCCCAGTGTATCTCAGCCTGGTAAGTGTATTTCTGACTCAATTCTCTCCCCACAGTGTAGGAGCGGTCGTTGTCCCAAAACATATTGATATTTCGAATGAATGAAACCACAAGGTCTGCTGACTGACATTTTTACACAGAAAAGTTCAGCAAAAATGGTAAACAAGAAAAGGGGAACCATTTGCAACAGTTTTGAAACCCCCACCCTGTCTGGTCTTGTCTGGAGGTTGAGATGAACCAAACTATAAGAACAGGTGAGAAAACTCATATTTGGGGTCCGATGCTAAGGAGAGCTTTCCCTGACCTTCAGCTGAACTATGACTCTGTGATTCTCTGAACTTGCTTGAACAGATGTAAAAACTCAAAAATTCTCAAAGTTCTCTCATTTTGAATCCAGTCCCTGAACCTGACCAGTTACTTGTTCTTTCGTTTGTTAAGCCACACAGTGACCTACGTATGAATCATTCAAACACAACAAAGAACATCTAACTTAAGGCCTGAACCAGTGAAGAAACAGGTGCAGATGATTCCAGATGATCAGGCGGTGATCAGTATACTGGTGGTGCTGAATGCTGAGTGGCTGGAACACCTTTATCTAGGCACCTTGTATCTTTAGGCACTTTGCAGCCTGTCACAGTAAAACATTAGTTCCCATTTAATCTACTAAATATGCCAAAGATAAGACAGGTTGATGAGCATCAAATAGTATTTTTGCACCAACAAGGTGATTCAAAGCAAAATTAAAAAGAAAGACTTGCACAGTACTATATATTTGATGCACGTTTGATACTGGTATTATAGCCCCCCTCTCTCGGAAGTGTGTTGAGTGTTTGGTGTGTTAACAGAGCAGAAGCTGTGCTGATAAGGGAAGTAAACTGTCATCAGGCCCTGCCACTGATCCTCTTCTTCCTTTCCTTTCATTCTCTCTCACGCATGCTTGAGATGTAAAAGCTTTTTTGGCACAAAGCATAATTGAAGTAAACATACCTAAACACAAGCAAAGTGCATTGCTGTCGCCTCCCTCTCTGAAACCAGTGGCTTGTTCTCTCCTCCATGTAAAACTCTTGTCCTGATGAATGGGGGCGACCTGTTTCCGCATCATCTCTCAGTACGATGCCTGTTCCTCTCTTTGTGTTCCAGTTCAGTCGGTAAACAAATCGGCATGACTTGAATTTGTGTTGCCAAAACGCTTTGAACAACAATGAGAACATCTTTCCCAAACCTGTCTTTTGTCCTCTGCATCTGACCCAACCTCAGCCCCTCTGCCCAAGGCAAGTGGGGCATGGCGTTAGAGATGGAAAGCAGATTGGTGAGTGTTTGTGTGTGCGTGTGTATGGGTGTGTGTTGGGGAGAGGGAGGCCTAAGGGGAACTTGGAGGAGTCCCACAGTTTCCACTCATTACAGGACAAAAAATAAACCTGTAGATAATCAGATAGTGATCAGTCATTATCAGGAGGTGACAGCATTCTTTAAACTGGACATGGCTCGGCATGTCCCTCACCCCACTTCTCCACTGACCATCCAACCCAGTGCCTTCTGGATTCAGGGTTTCCTGTGTCCAGAGGTACAGTCTGTGCTTCCTAGGAAACCACTAGGAACCCCCCTTTCCAGGTTTTCATGTTATTAGTCCAGGCTTATAGAGGCCCTGTGTAGCTGTGGCACCTCCGTTGGGACATTGTTCCTTTAAATTGTTCCTCAAAATGTGACATTTTTACACAAGAAAGCACCGAAACTTGTGGTTGGTTAGTGTAGTGGATAATATAGCTGCCCTCCAAGCAGGAGAGTGGGGTTTGACTCCTACCCTTGGTGACACCATGAAAAGAAAAGACTCTGGGCACGACCCCTAACATTACATTCTCCTACATCTATGATGGGCATACGCTTTGGATTAAAGTGTTTGCAAAAAATATTCTGAACAGCCATCGAAATAAAATGCTCCCTCCCACCTCATCAAGCTGGCAACAAAACCTAAACGTCCTACAAATGTGAGCCATCAGATCAAACTACTCCTAAGAGTGCTTTTACCTCAAAAACAAGTTTTGCGTCTTCAGGCTGGTTGGATGGAATTAAAAAAGGATCTTAATCATGCTTGCATGTATCCTCCCGCATTACTTTTTGTGAGTTAATGTTAATGTTAATGCTACTGATATATACCCTCAACATAGTAAACACCGCAAACACTCTTAGAACGTTTTGAACTGATAAAGGTTCCTTGTCTGGTTAAAGAATAATTCTAATACCAAAACTGGTTAAAGCACCAGTTTTTCCCTGGGAAAATGGTTCTTTATTGAGTTTTGGTGAAAGAATGGATCTTTAACCAGACAAAGAACCAAATAACCGAAAAATGGAAAAACTGTTATTAATGGTTCTTTAAAGAAGAATCTCAAATGTGCCACATAATAAAAATTAAACACAAAAAAGGTAAAGAAATACTTAACATTAGAGAAATACTAAATGAAAAAAGAATCATATCAGAAGGGAAGGTTTAGACTATTAGACTATTATACTGTCTTTATAAGTTCTCTCTCTCTCTCTCTCTCTCTCTCGCTCTCTCTCTCTCTCTCTCTCTCTCGCTCTCTCTCTCTTTCTCTGTTTCCGTTATATGATCTCCCAAAGGCTCTGACCTCACCGAATGGAAAACTCAGTAATCGCTATCTGATTTTCTGCAGGTGGCTCAGTTTTATTGTATGTGTGTAATGTCAATCCCATTACCTTGTGTCAGTGCTTTTGTCATTTTTTTCCAGAGCACATATGGAAAAGATACACAAGTAAAAGAAGTGCTTACAAAAACATTTCCACAGTCATTTTCATCTAGAAGGCCTGGGTCCTGAATTGCACAATAGCCAGTGTAATTATTTTCTTGCCTCTGTTGAGTCTCAGTCAAGCCTAATGGAATATAATTACTTCATTCGACATTATAGTTAATGTAACCTTTTGCTGCACCGTCATTAAGAACATAGTTTAGAGGGATCCATTCATTTTCAGGGGCTACAGAGTTGCCTCATTAAGACAACTGACTAATACTAACATTTTGTCACTGTCAGGAGTTAACCCTCATGTTCTGTTCAAATTTACTAACATCCTTTATGTTTGGGGACAATTTGACCAGCAATTTAAACCTCCAGAAAATGTCTGAAATTTAAATTTCTACCCGAGATTATGTGTCAGTACTTTATGTTTCTTAACAACTGTTAACAGTTCAAACGGCCCCAAAGAACACTGATCTATAAAATGTGTACAGACACTGCAAACCCATCATGTTCATTTTGTGTTTACACTGTTTGACCCCATTTAATTAGGAAAAGTCATTAAATATGGTACGTAAAATAAAGTCAATTATTTATTAAGAGACATCAAACGCTGAATAGGGTCAAAGTGACCCCAAACATAAAAGCAGGGTTAAGCCTGCTGTTGCCTGTCCTGTACATTAACCGTTTTGGGGATGGTTTAGTTCTGATAATGACAGTATGCTATTCAGATCATCTCCCTTTCTGAGTATTGAATGTTTGTTCCAAATGGTTCTGTGACATGAATGTAATCCCAGAGAGTTTCCAGTCCAGGCCCATGATGCCCATTGATGAATGGCATGAAATATGACCTAATTGACAGGAGTTTGGAGTTGTGTTGTCTGGATAAACAGAGCACTGAAGCTCAGGAAACTCAAACAGACAAAGGGCAGGTTTAAACCGGCCGCCGACTCAACAGTTTCAGCTCTTTCCCCTGATTCTTGAAATACAATAGGGCCCAACGCAGGCCCTGATCTCTGTCAGTTTTGACAAGAGCAAAACAATAGAACGAAACCCAGCCTGCTTCTCAAAGCTGATAAAACAGGACGGTTCTATTGTACTCTTTTAAACTATTCTATTTCCAAGCTGTTCTGCCACAGCACATCTGCATTACGCAGTCGGTCACGACGGTTCATCTTACTGAAATGACCTTCATAACCATCCTTTTATGTTTGCTGTCAATTTGACCCCATCCAATATTTTATGCCTCTAAATAAACTGCTGACATCATTTTTTGCTTCATATTAAATGACTTTTCCTAATTTAACGAGGACAAACTGTGTTATCACAAAATGAACATGATGGTGTGTTTTCAGTGTCTGTACACATTTTGTACATCAGTTTATAAAACATGTAAGAAATATAAACATTTTACACACGTTTGTTTTGCTTGTTTTGGATGATACTGAGGACACTGTAATATGCAATATTATTATCTTCCAAAAAAAAAAAAAAAATGCCCTCTGCTTTAGTTCCATAACTGAACAGAATCACACCTGTAGGAGTGTGAGAACCACTGCTAGGTCACATGACAAGGGGAAAGGAAACACATTTTCCGCCAGACCTTTGATATTTCCCGCCGTGGGGGGCTTTACTACATGTATGTTTTATTTAAAGCTCTTATTTAGGTCGACAGTAGAGAAACATAAAGTACCAACACAAACTTGGGTAGCAATTTTAATTTCAATTTTCTGGAGGTTCAAATTGCTGGTCTAATAAAGGACGTTATTAATTTGAACAGAACATGAGGGTTAATGGCAGTTTAAAGATGAAATAGAAAAGCCTTTGACAGCAGTACCCCCCCCCCCCACACACAGTCTTTTCAGTGACAGCAAAAGCCAAGTTTTCTGTTGGACAGCTGAATGGCAGTGGTGTGAGAAGGAGCAGGCGAGAGAAAGCTGTAAAAGAGAGCGATACAAAGCAGAAAAGCGTTTTATTTCCCAGAAGGTCTTTCCCTGGTCACTCGCTCGGCCTCAGAAAGGCTCCCCATTCAGGCCATGGTATTCCGGGCCATTCCTTCCTTTCAGAAAACCTGCCCTCCTTTGTGTGTATTCATGTTGTTCTCTCTCGGGCTCCTCTGGCCGCTCAGCCTGAGGCTGGACTTCTCAGAGCTGGCCTGAAATGCCAGCGTGACATAAGAATGAACAGAGAAGCTGCTGCGTGGCAAAAGAATAAAGCGAGGGACATAAGTATTTTTTTGTATTTTTTTGCTGGTGCCAGCAGATGACGAATAGCGCACAAATATTGCACATATGTTTAGATTTGAACATATTTTAGATCTATATTTTTCATTTATGTGGCACTGCTGACTATATACATATATATATATACATATATATATATAATTTTTTTTTTCATTGATTTTCAGTGCTGCTACATCATTTTGTTTGCTTGGAATTCCAGTGTTAATACATTACATATACTGACACATAATGCAAATATATTTCAGATACTAGGACACATATGTTTTGCGATTTTACAGACAAACTGCTGCACGGCAACAGAGCAGTAGAGGCTCGGGCACACACTTGTGTTACACAAGTGTGCGCGCACACACACACACACATGCTGCAGTGCACCTTAGCACCTCTAAATATACCGAACAAAACTAATGTCACAGTTTATATAATTAGTTGGTGATTAGTTGCACTAATAATGCTTCGATATCACGCCAGAAATATTTCTATTTATTCCATTTTTCTTTCAATTTCAGCGTTATGATCTAGCATATACTGCATGCGTATGTCGCTTTAACAACAGCATCACTCTTGTCAGGGAAGGCCTAAACCTGTCTCTTGAAATGACGCATTTTGATGCACTTTTGCCCAATGAGCTTATTTAGGCTGTACCATATATTGACATGTTGCATAAGTATTTGAGATATTGTTTTCTGTACAACACATGTATGTTTCCCTAAATGAACATATGTATAAACATATACCGTATGTATGAACAGATATTGTATGAACGTATATTTTTCTTCTATATAAGATGGCTGACTATATATATAAGTATGTTGTATTCTGTTGTCACTGCTTCTACATGACATTTATTGACATATGGTAGCCTACATGTATTTTAAACATGAGGATTTTTTTGCTTGGAATTTCATTATTACAGATATTGACATATACTGCAAATTTATTTTAGATACTGGGACATATGCTTATATTTTAGATCTGAGGACAGTATATTTTGTTTGTTTTTTATGTTGGTTCCAACAGAAGACATATAATGCACATACAGTTGGGTTTATGTATGTTTTAGATGAAAAACATATCTTTTTCTTGTATATGATCCTGCTGACTGTTGGAATCAGTGGGTTGTTTTTAGAGAGGATTAGGGTGCTCATTCAGAGATTACAGAGCTGCTCAGAGAAGCTGTGAATCACTGTAGTGAGGTGATTCCTGTTGGAAAATGACTCACTCTTTTAGCACCATAGTTCCACTCTGATGGATCATCAGGGTTTTGGTGTTTTTTCTCCAAGCAGTGACCCAAACACACGTCCTCCCGTTTTTCACTTCTCAGTGTGGACATGGAAACGACATGTCCCAACACGCCTCTCATACCTGTGTGTTGTGTGTGTGAGTGTGTGTGTGTGTGTGTGTGTGTGTGCATAGATTTGCCTTTGTGTATATGTGTGTAAGTTCATGTGTTTGTGAGTAAGTGTATGTGTGTGTATTTGTCTGTGTGTATATGTGTGTATATGTGTGTAAGTGAATGTGTATGTAATTGTATAAGTGTATATTTGTCTGTGTGTATGTGTGTGTGTGTTTATGTATGTGCAAGCGTAGATTTGTCTGTATGTATGTGTGTGTGTGTGTTTATGTATGTGTAAGCATAGATTTGTCTGTGTGTGTGTGTGTGTGTGTGTGTGTGTGTATGTGTGTGTGTGTTTATGTATGTGTAAGCATAGATTTGTCTGTGTGTATGTGTGTGTGTGTGTGTTTATGTTTGTGTAAGCATAGATTTGTCTGTGTGTGTGTGTGTGTGTGTGTTAATGTATGTGTAAGCATAGATTTGTCTGTGTGTGTGTGTTTATGTATGTGTAAGCATAGATTTGTCTGTGTATGTGTGTGTGTGTGTGTGTTTATGTATGTGTAAGCATAGATTTGTCTGTGTGTATGTGTGTGTATGTGTGTGTGTGTTTATGTATGTGTAAGCATAGCTTTGTCTGTGTGTATGTGTGTGTGTGTGTGTGTGTGTTTATGTATGCGTAAGCATAGATTTGTCTGTGTGTATGTGTGTGTATGTGTGTGTGTGTTTATGTATGTGTAAGCATAGCTTTGTCTGTGTGTATGTGTGTGTGTGTGTGTTTATGTATGTGTAAGCATAGATTTGTCTATGTGTGTGTGTGTTTGTGTGTGTGTTAATGTACGTTTAAGCATAGATTTGTCTGTGTGTATGTTTGTGTGTGTGTGTTTATAAATGTGTAACCGTAGATTTATATATGTGTATGTGTGTGTGTATTTATATATGTGTAAATGTAGATTTGTCTGTGTGTATGTGTGTGTGCGCGTGTGTGTGTGTTTGTGTGTGTTTATGTATGTTTAAGCATAGATTAGTCTGTGTGTATGTTTGTGTGTGTGTGTTTATGTATGTGTAAGCATAGATTTGTCTGTGTGTATGTGTGTGTGTATTTATAAATGTGTAAATGTAGATTTGTCTGTGTGTATTTGTGGAGGTGAATGCACGAGTGTGTGTGTGTGCGTGTGTATGCGTAGATTTGTCCATGTGTACACGTGTATGTTTATGTGTGAATGCACAGATTTGTGTGTGTATGTGTGTAAGTGAATCTGTGTGTGTATGTGTGCATGCGTAGATTTGTCTGTTTGTGTGTGTGTAACTGAAAATGTATGTGTATATGTGTACATGTGCATATGTTTGTGTGTGTATGCGTAGATTTGTCTGTGTGTATGTGTGTGTAACTGATGTGTGTATATATGTGTGTATGTGTGTGTGCGTATGTGTGTGTGTGTGTGTGTGTGTGTGTGTTCACTCTGTTGTAATCTGTCTTGTGTGTTACCGGAATGTTCAAGGTCAACAGCGCGGCTGCTTTTCCAGTCTAAACACTGGGAGTGTTAAGGTGTCACAGCCTGGTATTACAGCCGGCTCTCTACTCTGTCCCAGGACGGTGGGGCGCGAGGAGCACCCCTCTCCTTTGGCCCCCTTCACTCTGAGTTTAGACAACCTTAGGAAAACATCCGTGCCCTCACACGACGCTTCCTCCTCCTTTTAATCTCACAGACAAAAAGAGCTTTTAAAAAGAGCTGGAGAGGTTTGGGGATCTGCCTCAGGAGAACAAAGATGGGAGGAAACCACAGAGATAGTGGTGTGTGTGTGTGTGGGAGAGGGGTTCTGTAATTTATCACCTGTTGCCTCTGGGCGGTCCTGCATGACAGGAGCTATGAGATGTGTTTGTGTGTGCGTGTGTACTCAGGAGATGAATGTGTGTATAGGACATAATGAGAGGTCAGGTTTTGTGCTTCAGAAACATTCCTCAATCAGCATTTTGATTTTTTTTTTAACCCTGATGTGATGTTCAAAATTATTAACACCCCTTTATTTTGTGGTCAATTTGACCAGCAATTTAAACCTGCAGAAAACTGAAAATTAAAACTGCTATCCACGTTTTTAGTGGCTGTACCTAAATAGTGCTTGAAATAAAACATGCATGTAATAAAGCCTCCACTCCGGGAAATATCAAAGTTCTGGTGGAAATATGTTTCCCTCCCCCAGGTCATGTGACCTGTCAGTGGTGGTCACACTCCTCCAGGTCTGATTCTGTTCAGGTGTTGAACTAAAGCAAAGAGAAGTTTTTTGAAGTTTATAAAATTGCGTATTACAGCATATTACGCTCAATATCACCCAAAACAACCAAAACAAATGTGTGTAAAATGCTAGTTCTTATGTTTTAAAATGGCCCCAAAGGACACAGATGTACAAAATGTGTACAGACACTGAAAACACACCATCAGGATCCTTTTCTGTTTTCAGTTTGCCCTCATTAAATTCGGAAAAGTCATTTAATATGAAGCAAAAAATGATGTCAGTTATTTATTTATAGACATTAAATGTTGAATGGGCTCAAACTGACCCCGAACATAAAAGGAGGGTTAAATCAGTAGTGATTTCTGTCATCTTTGGGGTGCATCAATTATAATAACTGAATGCTTGCAGAATAAATAATTGCTCTGTGTGTCTCTCCTGAATGACCATTGACATTATACAACATAAGTTATTTCTCCTAATCAGTGAGACAATAATCAAACCCAGATTAAAGGAAAATTCAGAATAAGACTCTTCTTTGTCCAACCTGTTTCTCCCAGACATAACTGAGCTCATTTTACCATCAGTATGAGATTTGGACCATTTTCTCCCACTTCTTAAATTCAGCTCCTGAGAAAGAGTCTTCCTCTAATCTCAGCACGATCCCAGTTTAAGATCTTAAAATGCTCTTTTTTTCTCTCACTTCTCTGATCTTTATTTGTCTCAGATCATCAGATCTTCAGATAAACAGCAAGATCCAAAAGAAAACTTGGTTCTCTTATAAAGCATGAAGTTTGTCTTAGTGATCAAATTCAAGTCTCAAAACTATCAAAAAGTCAGAACATTTTGAGATCCAGAAGGTTGTTAAAGAGAAGAAAACTGAGAAGCTGACGAGAACAGCAAAAGAACTTCTCTCTTAAGTTGATTTTTTTTTTCTTTTTGCTCTTTATTTCTCTTAAAGGGGCATTTGGGAGAAACAAGTCAGACTTCAGTAATCTCCGAATTAGAAGATGATTTAGTTCTGATGAGATGAAGAAAAGACTGCTGTGAGCAGTAGGGGGTGTTGTCGACTTTCAGTGAGAGAAGAGAGGGATGTTTTGTCATGGGAAGAAAAATGTCCTGTGGTTTCACTGCCACCATGTGGCCCAGCTGAAGAGTATTGCTTGAATGAAATGTTTCACTACATTACACCACCAGTCAAAAGTTTTTGCACACCAGTTTTTTGTTTTGTTTTGTTTTTTTGTTTTTTTGTTTTTTTTTCACCATTTATCCATTTATTTCATAAACTGCAGCTCATTATTCCTGTTAAACATTTGAAAGTTGTTGAGTGAACACCTATCAATGAAAATATGACAAGTTTCCTTTATAAGATGAAAGAACAGTACATGTCTGACATCCTATTGACTGGTTGTGTGGTGATGTAGAGTCAAATTCTAGACTGTCCTTTAACTTTAAATGCACTAGTTTAACTGTTTCATCACTAAATAGCTCGTTAAATGTCTAACACTTGTCTGGTGATCCACATTATAATTAGAATTCTATTAGGTGTCTTTTTGTAGGTCAGTAGTGATGAATACAAATATGACATTTTCTGGCTTATAAAGAAATTCAAATTAAATATCAGGTACATACATAAATATCACGTCCTCATACAGATATGTCAGGATGGCCGAGCGGTCTAAGGCGCCAGACTCAAGGTTCACTCCTTCCTCGGAGTCGAGGATTCTGGTCTCCCCTGGAGGCGTGGGTTCGAATCCCACTTCTGACATGACTTTAGCAACTTCTTCCAGGACCTGTAAACTTTTCTGATTCAAATGCTGAACATACTCTAAAAATATTAGTTAGCAAAGAATATTGAGTGTATTTTAGTAAATATTAAGCGAGTAACATGCAAATGTCGAAAATGACAGCGTGTGTCAAAACTTTTGACTGCTAGTGTCCATTACGTGACATTACTGTATGCTTGTATTTTCTACTATATATGTTTTTATATCTTTCAAGATGTCAAATGAACCGTATCTTAAATTTTGGTCGTATTTTTATGTGTCGTTTTATGTGGCTTTATACACTAAAAACAGCCATAATTCATTTTCACACGGTTATGTTCACATGTGCTCAGTATAAAACGCTTAATACACGTGTAATAGTGTCTGGTGTTTTTACATTTAATCTTTTTATATCGATCAAAATGTCAATTTATGGAATTATGGAAGTGATACGGTTTAGTTAAACTGCTTTGAATATTTTAAGTGATATATGTGCTGATCACAGGTCAAAACAGAGCTGAATTTGTTTTTATCATAAAAAGCAGAAGTGGTTTAAAAATGAAGAGCCGTTTGAGATTCAAAAGAGTCGAGCTGATCCAAATGATCCGGATCACTGATTTGTTGTCGGTGGCGACAGTAAGTTCGATTCAGTTTGTCGCGAATCGGTTCTTTCGAAACACCGATTCATTGATTTCAATTTTGTGGTGTTATAAAAACAATTTCCTTGATGTTTGTGTGGATTTGTATCCCACAAATATAATTTCATAATTTATTCTTATATGACCATCTTCCGACCCACGTTTATCCCCCATAATTAATTTTTCAAGCTATTTTAATTAGAGACAGGTGTTTTTATGGGCTCTTGGATATATTGAAAGACCTTGCACTCGCAGTATGATTGCAATACTGATTTTTCGTCCATATCGTGCATCTCTACAATACGATATATAGACAAAAGCATGATGCCTGACCATTACACCAACAGGGACTTTAATGACATTGCATTCAAATACGTAGACTTTAATATGGAGTGTGTCCCCCCTTTGCAGCTATAATAGCTTCGACTCTTCTTGGAAGGCTTTCCACAAGATTTTGGAGTTTCTGTAGGAATTTGTCCAATTTCATTCTATAGAGCATTTATGAGGTCAGGCACTGATGTTGGACGAGAAGGCCTGACTCACAATCTCTGTTCCAGTTCATCCCAAA
>JBBPCZ010161717.1:0-17512 GCA_037974445.1 Brycinus macrolepidotus
TGTGTGTGTGTGTGTGTGTGTGTGTATATATATATATATATATATATATATATATATATAAAATATGTATATGTATGTATATGCACACACACTTACTTTTTTGGCCCTGAATTGTTGGAGGCAGCATATCTATTTACAGTTATAAAAGTATCAGATCATTGTATCTTGTGTCAGGCAGATGTTAATTTTACAGTAACAGTGGAAAGAATGGTCAGCAGGGGACCCCACATAGTTTCCATTCCCAAACCTCATCCAAGATTACACAGCTTCTAACCATGTGATTGGCCAGTCTGTGCTTACGTATAGCACAATGCACAGTGACTCTTCCAGCCTGTCAGTCTTTCAGTCTGCATGTTTTCTCCTTACAGGGGCAATCCCACATTTCTCGAAATGATGGGGTATTAATAGGCAGCGAGGTGCCTTCTGCAGCTACTTTCCCTAGTACTGCTTTCCCTGGCTGCCTGACTTGTAACCAGTTAGGCAGCTGCTTCACCAGAGCATGTGATCAAGCAACTGTTGATGAAAATTTAGCCCAGTATTCACATTACAGGAGGAAGTACCCTGCCAGGGAGTGCACAGCTGCTGTATGGATCTGTAACATGGCCCGTGACATTTTGATGTTTTGATGGGAGTTGATTTACTAAGCATTCAGTACAGAGAAAGCTGCTTTAAGCCGTGAGAATCCAGAGTCAGTGACTAGTTAAGACACAAGTGCCAGATGTTTTTAAATTCACAACAAATTGCATCAAATATTGCTTTCTAAAAATAAAAACCAATGTTGTAATACAGTAAAGATAAATATATCTTCCTGTTAAAGTTTAACAGTTTAACAAAACTGAAAAGTACCTAAATAAATAAATAAATAAATAAATAAATAAATCAATAAATCTGACAGTATTGTGAAAACTGTTTTGGACAATCCGTAGTCTTCTGTAAACCTGGCTTTATTATGATGTGTTAGAGGCAGCTGGAGCCACTGTACAGAGTGCCTTCTGTTTCTCCTCAGGCTCAAGCTGCTGGGCCAATGAAAACAATGTGGAAAGTACCTGCTGCAACCTGAGAGTGATGGCTGGACCCTGGTGAATGCAGGTCTAATACAGATGAACTCATGCACAGTGAAAGGCCAGGGAGTGGAGTGATCACATTTAGCACGTATGCTAGGTGTAGCCTTGGATCTTTAGCATGTATGCTAATGGCAGATTTCTGTGGTGAACATACATACCATGGTCAGGTGGTTCAATATCAGCTCATCTTGCACGCGCCCTTTATTAAGATGTCCTTTTGAAAAAGTTGCAAACCCCTCGAGACACCTTCTATAAAGCCACAATTCATTTCAGTATGTAATGTTTGCCCTTAGTGTATTTGCAGGCGTATAGAGAAGTGTAATATTTGTGCATTAACTTATTCTTTCAGAGCAAACAAACCTCCTAAAGCTTCTATCGGAGTGGATTTTGTTTTCTGGGTGCAGTAAGTTGTTTATGTACTTTAGTATATTGGCTGGTAGTTATATGCAGGAGCAGTTAGTGGTGTATCTAGAAATGAGATGTGCTCTCTCTAGGGGTACTGCAACCTAATCTCTGTCCAGAGAAGCCCAGGCATCGTTCCCCTCTTTAGGTTGTGTATGAAAGGTCTCATGGGTCCTGACATAATTTCCTAATAACAATGGCTGGAAATCACCATGATACATTATGGGAAAACTTTGGGTGTGCAGTCCCCTGCAAAGAAAAAAATAAATAAAAATTACCTCTGACAAGGGAAAACAAGGTTCTGTTGGCTGTTTTGAAAGGTCAGTGTTGGTTCTCTTGCTACTCTTTTCATGTTCTCAATTCTACTCCAAGCAGGACCCCCTGCTTAACCTTTTGGACCCTAAGCCTTAAAATTTTGGGTGGACGTTGACTATAAACTTTAAAAACTTTATACGCCTTGATGGTGTCCATTCAGAAGAGTGGAGACTTCTCTGTCTGCTTCTTCCAGATATTTTGGTTATATTTCTTAAAAGTAAATAGACAAATACTATACTACAATTTTCACAAGGTGTTTGTCTGTTCCTCTCATTGAAGATTCAGTAGCTGACATGGGCCAAAAGGTTTGTCAGGTGTAGGAGCAGTAGTCAAGGAATTGGGGGAGTTTTTTGCTCCAAATTGTGAAGAGCCATCTTTACAAACATGCCAAGGCTCCCTTGTGAAATGAAAAAGGGAAAACCAAGTCCTCTCCTAGGACATTTTAGTCTCTCCTAGGATGGTATCCATGTTAAAAAAAAAATCAGTGAAATCTTCCAAACGAATAATTGTCATCTGAATATTTTTGCAGTTAAAGATAGATTTACCGGGGCTAAAAGTAAAAGAGTTGGCAGCCATCCAATACTGGAGTACTGTTGGGACCTTCAGAGAAATACAATAGAGAAATACATACTTTCCAATAGAGCCCAACCAATAGGAGCATTTTAAACCAATACAGATTTCAAGGACCTGAAAGTTCCTAAAACTGATCATCTTGGTCAGTATAACATCTTATCCACCAGAACGTTACAGCTGGTATGCATTTGTTTGGTGATTGTGGAAAATATCACATTCTTGAATGTGGTTTTCTTAAACAACAGAGACTATCTGTGCTTTTTCAGCGCCATTTGTGCCAGTGACGATTTTGTCCAACCAATATATTGGTCTGGTGATACTCCCTACCCAGTAAGAATAGAGCCAGTGGTGCTCCTTTGGACTCCCAGCCATCAGTGGCTGTGGCATTGCTGGGAATTGACTCCTGGTAATAGGACACAACCTTCTTGACCAGCTGCATCACTTGAAATGGATGTTTATTAGTTTTATTTTTTTTAAATTAGTTTTATTTTTCCTGTTTCAGGCTGTTGCGGCGCCTGGCCTCACTGCTCTCTCAGCAGGCCACACTAATGGCCTCCAACCAGGCGTTTCAGAAGCAAGCAGAGGGAGCCAGCGACGCCGCCAGAAAGTACATGGAGGAGAACGAGAAGCTCCAGGAGGTAAGAATGACTCAACAGCCATGGCCACACTGATCTTTGCCAGGGCACATGATCCTGAAATGAATCAAAGTAAATATGTACCATTCTTCTACAAGGTGAAGGAGGTTAAGTGGAAGTGAATGCAGATCAAACACAGTGATGATATATGAGCTGAGGTATAATCTTACTCTAAAAGAACATCATAAAAGTAATAAAGTGAGTTTGAAAGTGGGTTTAGTATTGGGAATGTCACACAAATTTCACCATCTCAGAAAATTAGGTCTGTGGCCTGATGTTCAGATGTCCAAGAGCTAAAACAGGACAGTGTTTTCACAAAACTGTTTTATCTGATGTTTGAAACCCGATACTGTGTTCTTAGGATCTCCTAAGACTTTATACAGAAACGTGGGTTGGTTTTTGTACAGGCATGATATCACAGCACAGCTCAGCAGTCACATTTCAAGAACTTATCTGTGTTAGGTACAGTAAATGTGGTATTAATTTAGTATATCACCACCCTACATATTTAAAAGTTGAGTAATGCTCACAGATAGGTATACTAGCGTCTGGTTTTGGTTTGCATTAAGTAAATTAATAAGTGAACATTTTTTATTTTGTTTTTATACTGGCTGCAAATGAGTTTTTAGAGTTATTACCCCGGTTAACTGTCTCCAGGCACAGGCCTAAAATGATGTAAACAGTAATACAAGTAAAACAGAAGCCAGGAACTGAATACCTAAACTCTTTTTAATTGTTTTAATTTACAGTGACAATTAATAAAGAAGCTGTGAATTAAACTAAGCATATGGAGTGTTCCATTGCTAAACGCCATTCTGTTTGCATCAACTTTGCTGTGGAAATTCATCGTGGCTTTGTCATTTGATGCCAGCAGTATTTGGAAACGTTAAAATTATTGATCTAAGTATTGATTATATGTAGAACTACTTTTGAGGTTGTAGCTGTAAATATACTTTGTCAAATGTGATGTTTTTTACATGTTGACGTATATTGTTGAATGATTGATATGCACTATGCACATGATTAGCCTCTGGCTTCCTCTAGCAGCAGCATGCCGTTTAGTAGGCTTTGAATTCACACCTGTTCATTAAATTTTCATTCATCACCTTGCGCTCTACAATGTTCTTGAACATATGGTCAATGACTCGCTGTTTTCAATGCATATTATAGAGCTCCTGAAGCTTGTCGCTTTATGACTAATTCATCACTTGTCTCGAGTGAAAGTGTCCATATAAAGGGCCTCATAAATGAGAACATCGTCTTTAAATTCAAGTTAAATATACATTTAATTATAGTCTGGGCTAGATGACTAAAGGGCACAGGAGGAAAAGGTGAGCAGAAGGCCTTTTTACTACTTGTCAGCACAGCAGTCAGTGTCACAAATGGTAGTTCAAATTTACATCATGTAGGTGAAACAATATGAAGATAAAACTAGTTTCTTCTTTAATCTGTTGTACAACATACAGGCTCTAGAGGGTGATGTTGTACACTTGGTATATACCAATGAGTGTGAATCAGCTGTTTGAGCTGATATAAGATGGAGATTTAATATCTTGTTCCTAATTTTGACAAAAAAAAATTCTAAGGTTGCAAGATTTTAATACTTGTAATTATTTGTAAATGTTTGAGTTTACTTGACAATAAATTAAAACTGTTATTGAAAACCGCCTTGTGCTTTCAGACCGCATTGTTAAGGTTTTCCAAAGAAAGGCAGGTTTAATGTTACTTGTGAACTATAAAAAGGTAGATGCTGTAGTCTGCTGCAAAAGCCTTTTAATGAGGTAAGAGCAAGACGGCTACTTCACTCAATGAACTGCAGTGAATGTCTGTTCTAGGACTGACCATGCTGTAATAGTAGCAGGCTATATGATCTCAGTTCCAACATGGACATGCAGTAACTCACTGTACTGCTCCTCTTGTCTCACCACGTAGGGTCACAGAGCACGTGGGGTTTACACATGCCAGTGTTTATGTTCATACATAACACGTGGCACGCTGTAGAGAGCCACAAATCCTCTGATGGACACACGACAACATTATCAATATTAATAACATTATAATGTCATGATAAATTAATTTTACATTATCAGGATAAATTGTTGCATTACCAGTGTGCTTTTTGAGCATATAGTAGATATTGTCAGTACTTTAGAGCCATGACCAATTATATGTTTAGTTACAAAGGGAGCATTATTAGTGCTGTTTAATTGGATATGGTGAAACACTAAATAAAAATAATTTTGTTCATAGTTTTTGGTACAATTTCAGTTTACTATGACTATTCAACCTATAAAAAACCTAAAAAGGATTGTTATATTTTGCATCAATAAAATGTCTAAGTTAAATATTTCCCATATTTCTGATCCTGAATATTGTCAGGTGTAAAACATCCCTGACAGGACAAAGAACAATTTAAGTTTCATTAAAAGGACATTTTAACAGGAATCCCAAGTAGCTGGAATAGGTTTTGCTTTTTTGTCAGGATGCTGGAATAATCAATCAGCCAAAACATGCTTGGTGTCTGAAGTTTTTGTGTTCAGTTTTGCACTGATGCTCCGAAGCTAATATAATACAAGCACATGTCCAAACTATGTGGATACCCAATGTTTCTTTTGAATTCAATGGTATTCATAAATAGGGAGTTTGTCCCCTTTTTCTGCAGTAACAGCCTCTGCTCTTCCAGGAAGGCTTTACACTAGAGGTTGTAGCATTGGTGTGAGGACTTGACTGCATTCAGCCCCAAGAGCATTTGAAAGGTCAGGTACTGATGTTGGATGATTAGTTCAGTATCGCAGATGTCACTCCAACTCATCCAAGAGGTACTGGACGGAGCTCCATCACTCCAGAGAACACAGTTCCATTGCTACACATCCCAGTGCTGGGAGGCTTTATAGCCCTCTAGCCTTCGCATTGAGTAAAGTGACCTTCGTAACCGAGTTAGTAGCTTAAGACTAATTAGAAGGGCTATCTGTATACTTTTGGACATGTAGGATACATTTGTGTGCAAAATGTTGTGTGCATTTTTCTGCAAGTGTTAATTTGGTCACTTTACATTTAAATTGAATATTTCAACTCAAAAAATAGAAAATGATAAGTTGGCATACGACTGTATGTCAGCATGTAAAAGATTTTGGGTGAAGGACTTCCATTACTTGTTAACTGCATTAGCTTTGTCACTTCAGTCCAAAACTAAACAAGCGGAGTTTGGGCACCAAACATGTCTTGACCGATTGACTTATGGTAAGGAAAAAAAATCAGATTTTCCTGTGAACAGTTATTTTTAATGGATGTAGGGCTGTGCAATGCATGAACTGCTGACAAAAAGCAGGTCTTGTATAGTCAGTCCTTCAGCAAGGTGGTGTGATGTCCCTCAGCGTGATGTTTACCTGATCGCACTGCTAAGTGTTAATAGTCTTGAGAGTTTGGTAAGGAGAGTTTGCTCTGTGAAAAACATTAATCCACTCACTGTGCTGCTGTCAAATACACAGGCCGGTATAGATGTCTGTTCATCAGCCACCACGATCGATCAGGTGCTAGAACACCACACACCATTTTTAATCAGTGTGAATGAATGATCAAATGATAGTTAGAAATGTTAATTCATGACAGTTTATTCTCATAGCCAGGATAATTGAAATGTAAAAATGTCCTTTTTGCAGTATAACAGGTAGACCCACACTAAAGGTCTGTTTTTTCCGCTTGCCTGTATTATGGCTGGATTTGGACTTGTTATTATATCTGCTCAAAACATCAAAACCCGCCTGACCCAGATACAGTACTCTCTGCGTCTTCCCTGAGGGCACAACCCAACCTTGTTCTAAGTGTTTTAAAACAAGCCTCTATTCTCCACAAGCCCAGCATATGGGCTTTTGGGGTGTGACTCATTCAAAAGTGCCTTGCCCGTTTAATTTGTTATCATTTCATATGACTGCATGTAGGTACATGTTGTAGCATTAAATTTGTATTTAATCTTGTATTCTGCTAAAATAAACATTTTCTGTCTCTGATTCCACACACACCTACACCTTTTCCCCCATTTTATCATCTCCACTTACTGTAGTTTGTAGTTTACTGTTACAAACTGCTGTCTGTCTGTTTCTCTGCATCGTTAACCTCCTTTACCCTGTCATCAATTATCAGGACCCCCACAGGAACACCAAGAAGGAGGCATTATTTGGGTGGGGATTATTCTTAACACAGTGGTGACACTGACATGATGTTTGTGTCTGTCTGTCTGTGTTTGTGTGTGCTGTACAGAGTGGATCACACACAGCAGTGCTGCTGGAGTTTTTAAACACGGTGTCCACTTACTATTCATGCTTACTGAAGATGTAAAGTTATTGTTATGGTTCTTCTGTTGTACAGTTTGTGTTAGACATCCTCTAGTCCAAGTCTAATGGTCAGAGGCTCGCGCACATGTGCACGCACACACACATACATGTACACACAAACATGCCAGTGTCACATCTGCTCACTGGTGGTCTTGTGGGGTGCTGATCATTAAAGCACGGGGTAAAAAGGGCTAACAAATGATGAACCAGAACAGATGGACTACAGTCTAATTGTAAATGTAACTACAAACAGCACCTATATAGTCAGTGAGGCTGATAAAATGGACAGTGAATATAGAAACAAAGTAGGTGTACCAGATGAACTGGGTAGTCAGTATAAAAATAATTAGAATCAAGACGTTTTTAACCCATAAAAAATAAAACATGGAATCAAGTTTTGACCTTGAAACTTGAAACTATCATAAATGAAAATCCATTTAAACCCTTGCTTAAAACAAATTGAGATGTATCAATGCAAAAGTGTTTAATTTGAAATATTAGAACTGTTCATAAGTAAGAATCATTTTCATTAGTGCGCCAGAATTTTGGACTTTTTTTTTTTTTTTTTTTTTTTTTTAAGAAAACTTTCAGTGTAGATCTTTAATTTTCAGTATTCCACTAATAATTAAATGCTTCTTCTAGTCAGATTTGTGCCAGAACGTGAGTGTTCACATGAGTAGATGTAATGCCATGCAGGAACCCTTCACACGGTTGCTTTTCGGTAACTTGTAGTGTTGCTTATGTTTGAGATGATTGTTACTAAGCAGCAGTTCCTGTAGTCGTCATGCCATTACGTTGTTATGAGTGGAGGATTACTAAATAAACATGTAAGTTACTATGATATTATAAAGGATTCCATGCACATCCTTTAATGGCAGTAAATACTTTTTTTACATATCACAAACCGCTGCAACTGACTGTTATTTCTTCAAAGGGTCATGGCAGATTACTCATTTGTAATATCTCAGTCTTATGTAACTAATTGCTGATCCTACATCAGCTTCATTATCCTGTATATTTGTATGAGCTAAGAAGGGGTTTGAAACGTGATATCCCATGGTACCCCCTCTGTATGAAGTGTGGTGTTCTTTGAGAGCTTGTAATAAAGGGTAGGTAAAGGGACTGCAGCATCATGGCTTATCCAGAGTCCATACAGGAGAGCAGATGGCCATTTGCTTATCCACAATCAAAGCAGTGCACAGAACATAAAAAAAAAAAAACATATACACACAGTCTGTCATTTGCATGATGCTTTAAACCAGCCTTAACCCTTCTCATGTAGCTTTAAAGTGATGACTTGGTCAAAATTGTGGTAATTGCTGTACTGCATAGATTGTGAGATATGTTGTAAATTGACATGCACCACTGATTTATGATAGTACCCCCTGTAGAGCACGAGTGTTCCTGCTGTTGACCTGTTGATGCTGCTGATCTGTTGATCCTGCTGACCTGTTAACCCTGCTGATCCCTGCTGTGCTCTGGGCTGTTTTGCTTGCAGAGGCTAAAGGAGGCAGGCCTAGAAGTGCCAGAGGTGGGACGCAAGACCAAGAGCA
Source organism: Brycinus macrolepidotus (assembly GCA_037974445.1). Lineage (NCBI taxonomy): Eukaryota > Metazoa > Chordata > Actinopteri > Characiformes > Alestidae > Brycinus > Brycinus macrolepidotus. The sequence goes on from JBBPCZ010161717.1 coordinate 8,874, forward strand.
GCGCTGAAGAAAACAAGGCTCTGAAGGACGAAGTCAGGCAGCTGAAGGATGAGCTTGATGCTACCAAGAAAGGTATGATTCACACCAGTGATGGGTACACAGGGTAATGATTAAAGGTGTGATGCAGATGTCCGGTCCGTTTAATGAGCAGAGGTGGAGCGCAGTCAGCAAGCATAGACAGTGTGTTGCCTTTCTTCCAGGAGCGAAATATGTTTTGGGTTTCCTGTGGGAATATTCGGATCTTGATAATGCTCGATTTCCAACCAGTGACATATGAATGTGGACAAGAAGTATAGCACTGTAGGGAAAAAGTGATGGATGCAAATCTGGCATCTCTTCAGTTTTATTTGAGGATTCTTTTAAAACTCAGTACACTGTGAAATCTGAGATATCAGGATGATTCAAAATTGTTTAAAAAATACACTTAATACAAAAATAGTGGAATATAGACAGTGAAACAGTGCACCAAGCATTTTTGTGAGGTTGCAGTTTAGTTCCCACCATCAGATCGGTGCGTCACATCAGGGTTTGGTCACTGTGGTGTGTCAGGTCATGTGGTTTAAAACCATGTATTGCGTATTAAATGTGTGCTTCAGTTTTTATGTAAGGAGCTTTGTGTTGTGTAGTAAAAGTAGTGTTGCACAATATATTGTTTGTTACTGTCAGACTACAGGGTGTCCGAAATGACGTTTTACAAAGTAAAGGCCTTAAAAGCAACTTCATTAAAAAAAAAGTTTCCTTCCATACATTCATGCATTTTTGGGTGTAACACGGTGTTAGGGAGGGTCTTTGAGTTTGCTACTGTGTTTTCTCAATGGTGGGTGGGAACGGCGGGAGGTGAAGGTGAAACATATCATTGGTTAATATTATTCTTCCCTGCCTGATGATGCATGCTGCTTTATATGAACTATTGAGGTAAAGAGGTCAACTTTGACTACAAGTTCATAGTTTAGCATGGTCTTAGATTATAAAGTACAGACAGCAAGCAGAGGTGTACACTGGGAAATATACTTTATTATTTAAAAATAGAAAAAGGGCATCTTTTAATTAGGTTGAATTTAACCAGTAGGTTTTTGTATCTGATACGACTTGAGGAACTGGGGCTGCATCTTCAGAGCAGCTAATGGGCTCGAGGGAACCGTCGCAGTGGTAGATTTTGATGACTCCCCATCTTCTACACAGGTGTTTTTTGCTCAGTGAATAATGTGCCAACGTGTTAGTTTCAAGGTCAAGTTCAAGAGGTTTATTTGTCACATGCAGTCCTACTTGGTACAACATACAGCGAAATGCTTTTCCGGCAATACCCACAGGCTGTGCTACACAGAATTGACAAGATAATATCAATCTAACAAGACAAAATCAATCTAAAAAAATAGAAATATAATTTAAAAAGTAAGAAACTGGTTTGTCAAGGTAACATTATTAACAGAGAAATATCTTTTCTGTTCTTGGTTCTAGTTAATGCCAGTTCATTCATCCACCTCCTTAACAATAGGTTTTTGGCAACACATTTATGTTAAGAAACTTGTAATTTGTTGTAGCGAATAATATTATGCATACATACTTTGAAAATACAAGCAACGCTGTTTGACTGTACAGCTTTTTGGCCTGTATATTTTCCTTGATGTGGTGTAACAATTCATATTAGAATTAGATTTTAAATTAAATGTGAATGGCACTTCTAAAATTCATTAAAATGAACTTGAATGCCTGCTGACACCTTGTCTTCTCATTTTGCCTATATTGCGCAGCCCTATTGAGAAATGACTTATAAGTAACGTCTCATTATTAAGTCAGATGTTGTTCATGAGCTGTTTTCCAATACTCATACATTTGCACTCTGAGTACACTTTGTGCTACTGAGTGGGAGCAGGTAGAGGACACACTGACAGTGCAAGAAGAAATGCTTAAAAACAAACAGACATCATAAAGCCTTCCAGTTAGAATGTCTTGCACAACTCTGCGTGTGTACCAGGCCCTGTTGCTTTCTGTGAGACACACACACACACACACACACACACGTACACTGCTTGGCTGTGTTTGGCCGGGGCACTATGAAGGTTCGTGGACTGTTGACATGGCACGTTGTGTACAGTCTAATTTCAGAAACTGGGCTCTGGCTGGAACAGGTTTGGGTTCAGCCCTGACCCACAGACCTCATTAATCTGAGAATCTCTGGCCAGCATCCAGCATAGAGAAGTGTTCGGTATAACGGGTCATCTTGTTCCCTGGGACGTTTTCTTTACATTCTAACCACGAATTTGCCTGCGTCCAGTTTCAGTGAACATGATGGCTCTGTTTACAAACTCTAGGCCTATAAAAAATTGCTAAATGAACTGAATCTTGTGAGTGTCCAGTGGGCTGTGGCTTGTAGGGCATTTGCCATTGGTCCCTCCTAATAAGTATTTCTTGTCTGCACAGATTGTTTTTATCCGTAGCATTCAGTTCCTTGTTATTTGTTTCTCATTAAGAATTTTACTGTGCTGAGACAACCCATTGGGGTGGGTCTTAAAGCCCTTTATTCTCCTAATTACATAAACAATAATTTTGAAGTGCTTACTGAATAATTTATAGTAGCTACATAGACTTAGTTGTATCCAGACCTTCAAGTTACTGAAGGTCTAGATACATATTGCAAAAGAAACTGAATAACAAAACTACAGTTTAATCCCACACAACCAGTAACAATTCAGCATCTGCGGAGGTGAACATTTGTCACAGCTAGCTGTAAATAGACATGTAATTTTGACCTGATTGTTTGTTTTTGTTTTTGTACAGCTCTTCAGAAGTCAGACAGTGATGTGAAGGCCATGAAGAAGCAGGCGGAGAATCTAACAGTGGAGTATGATCGTCTGCTGGAGGAGCACGCCAAACTACAGGTCAGCACAGTGCTAGAAACCTGTTGGGGGTGAAATTTGTATTATAGTAGATGGTCACATGGGAGGCACTGGCTACTGATTGGCATAGTCAAGGCTTTAAAGGGTTCCAGTTATACAAATATGCCAAATCCAGATCTCTGGTCTATAGACTTTTGTACTTTAATCTCACAGACTTCAGATTTTAAAGACTGTGATGAGGAGACTTTACACACATAAAGTGTAATTGCAGAAAACAGTTGCTCTTTTAGTTTGAAAATAAGTACTGTTTCAGTTTTTCCTTTCCATTTTTTTTCCAGCAAAGCCTGAAATGCATTCAGGGTTTTGCTTACTTTTTCCTAACACATACACATGCGCACACACACAGTCCCAGTCCACCACTCCCATGATTACTATAAACACACACATTAATGATCGTTCTCCTGCATTCTGTGAAAACCTAATGCTTCTCTCAGAACTGTGACATTCACAAGTGCTCTACATCATTACATCAGATCTGCAGGGCCACCTTTTTGTGAACAGTTTTCTATTTTGATTTTTCTGAATTTGGCATAATTGCACAAACAGAATCTGCTCAGGTTTGTATTCTTTTTTTTACTTTGCAAAATGTTTGATCCCCCTCACAGACGAGATAAATAGTGGAATTAGACATCGCTACGGCCTTGTGGACTTTCGTAAGCCAGTGAGTGTGCAAGTTTGGGGTAGGCCGGAGACTTTAGATTGCGCAATAGGAGATAAGGTACAGTACTTGAGACAATACAAAATGGATTTAGACTACTGTGTGGATTTGCCGGGCTGAAGTTCAAAGAATGTGGTGGCATTTTAAACTTTTAGGTAACCCAGTGTCTCTGTGGGTGGCCGAGTTATACCATATCCATGACTCAATTCATACACCAAGTAGTTCAGCTGTAGTTTTGTAGGTTAGGCCCAAATCAGTGGGTCAATGTTCGTGGAGTTCACTGACTTTTTCTTAACACACGTATACATGCATGCACACACGTACTCCCAGTCCACCACTCCCATAGTTGCCACACACGTGATTCGCACATTTGTCATCCTACTCCCACATTCTCTTGAAGCAAAATGCTTCCCTAGGAACTCCTCATGTTCTGCTGTCAAAAGAGACAGTAGGAAGTGACCCACTCTTGAGACAGCTTTTCTCAGATAAAGTCTGGTACACTTTCATTCACATGTCAACTTATGTGAATGTGAAGCAACACCGTTCTGAATCTGTTGTAGTTATCCATGTCTGTAGCAGTGTAGAGAAACTTTAAGCTAAGCTTTCGTTTATGAGTGTTAACGTGTGGTCTAAGTCTTCTAATCAGTAGTGAAAGACTTAGATTTACTGGCTTTGCTGTGAGAGTGGTCAACATCTCAACTGGATTGCATGGCTTAGATAGCATAAACAACCAGGCATTTCCCACTCAGAGCCAAGCCTACATTTTAGCTCATGCATTTTCTGAATAGCTACACGCGAGGTTCCCGGCAACGCAGCAACTGTAGCCAGGCAGTGAATGAATTACAACCGATGTTAAAAATTAATCACTCATAATGTAAAGATTGTGATCTTGATTACCTTTTGTGTTTAAAGCAGAACTGCATGTTGTATCAGTAGCTATAGCAGTTCGAGAAGTTTAGGAAGCTTCCTATGGTTGAATTTATTTACAGTGTTCGTAGAATGCTGGGCCTTCCTCAGTGTTACACAGTATATAAAGATGTACATTGACACTACAATCAACGCAGATTGTAGTGATGTCTTTTTTTTTCAAGTATTGCATTAATAGTGCCCAGAACAAAGCAATATCACGGTGCAGTTTAATTTGATCCCCTACAGATGCTTTAAGTGTGAAATTGATTTTTGACAGTGTTAAAAATAATTCATTCGCATATGTTTAAAAGCCAAAAAAAACAACTTTTGGATGATATTAGAATTACAATGTTTATTTCATTATGGCGACACATTCCAAAGAAATGATTTTACAGAACAGATTATTAAAATTTCATTGTTTTATTGTTTAATGAAGAAAACACTATGCGCTGTTTTTTTTCTTTTTCTTTTTTTTCCCCCACGTCAATTTATTGTAAAGCTATGAGCAATAGAATAGGAAATCTGTCTGAATTTTTTTTTTTTGTGAATTTTTATCAGCTTATGGATTCTAGAAGCTACACTGTTTGGTTCTGAATGTAGAGGAAAGCTGATTTTGAGAAGAACAGTTTGAAAATGGGCATTTATCTAGATTTTCTAGGATTTATGATTGTGCGGCAGTGTGGAAAGAGTTAATCCTAGAAGGAAATAAATATTTCTTAGGTTTTGGCTTTTTTTTTTTTTTTTTTTTGCACAGTTCACGAAAATATAGTGTGTTACAAATAGATTCATCCAAAAATGTGAAAAATGGTTGGCAGGATCAAAGTCATAATTTCTGCCGGCAGTGTCTTGGCTTGTTTTGTTATTTTCATTGGTCTGTTTTGTTCTGCTCTGCTTGTTTTAAAATGACACCGTACTATAAACGTTAACCAGACAAACCAGCTCCCAGTACACCTCAGCCTGGTTGTGACTGCAGGACTGCACGCATGTTATAAGCTGAAACGAAACGGAACTGTGGAAATGCCTGGGGGTCTCCTGAGTCTGTTCTAGTGTAACATTGGTGAAATTACTTCTAATCAGCCTGTAAGATCCTAATGACTGTGGTTTTTAAAGGTTAAAGCAGGCACAGCCAAGGACATTTTACATGCCACTTCTTTCAGCCCTCAGGACACGTCACAGAGCGAAGTCTCGCTGCACAATAGCTTGGCACTAGGCTTCAGCTGAGAGATCTGGTACAAAGTAGTTTGTGAATGAAGTAGGCTCAGATAATCAAACACTAATTATTTAAATCAAAGTTTTTTATGAGTGAAATGATTTTTGCTGTCTTGTTTCTCATTCTATGAACAGCAGTAAAGGCTTCATTTATAGGCAGCTGCTGTTTCAGTACACTAGAATTTTGTCAAAGAGAGACGAAATTTACCCACTCATTCGCAATGTCATAATTAACAGAACTTACTAACCTGCTGTTTTCACTGCAAAATTATGGAGAGGAAACAAGCCAGTGACTTTGAGGGAAAAAAATGTCTCTGAATGAGGAGAGGGGAAAAAAGTCTTTACAAGGAAAAATGGTGTTTTGACGACAAATTGAGCTTCGTAAAGCTAAAACAGTAGAAAGACTGCCTTTTGATAACTGAGGTTAAGATTTGGGTGAGGTTTAGATGCAGGTGCACCAAGATACACTGTATTACAGTGGAAGTTAAAGGAAAATATAGTGTCCTCACAAATATAGTAATGCTGAACTGTGTGTGTGTTACAAAAAGGGCACTCCTTTCATACACAGCACCAGGTTATAAATCTTCAGCCCAGTTTAGGCACTGATCCTTAAGCCAGCTTTATATCTGCTGAGTGTGTGTTCCTATCAGTCAAACAGCAGACATGTCAACAGTGTGATGACCGCATCGACAGACGGAGGGAAATAGAACCTCCAGTTATTTAAAGACCTTGGGTATTTTGTACCTAGGATATTGCTTAACGTGCTGCATGAAATTGTGTTTCCAACTGTTGTGTGATACACCGTATTTAGAGATAGAAACAAGGTCCTGAATATTTGTCTTCCACTCAGTGATAATAGCCTGTATTCATCAAAGATGACCGTGTGGAAATTGTGTGTACTCCTCTGCATCTTGAAATGTAGCAGTGCACTGATTTTATGATCAGATATGACCATACACAGCTTAAGGAGGGCCAGTGTCTCTTCATGGATGTTTTCATGGATGTTTTCTGTTTCTCTCTAGCAACATAATTAACAAATAAAGCAAAATTCACCATAACAGAACAATACATTAATCAAACGCCGCATTATAGCTGCACTGAGCGTCTTTGACAGTGTGGATGGTGGATTTCTGTGCATGCAGTTATTTCTGTCTGTGGATTTTTGCAACTTTGTCTTTCTTTATAACACTAGCTTTAAGGGAGGAAGCTTGTGAATTTATATAATTCAAGGAGCCATTTAGGTGAATTGTCAAGAGTGAACAAGTGAATTTTTTTCTGAAAACTGTCATTTCTGAAATTATTACCAATCTCTTAAGTTTAGGTGCTTCATTTTAGACTTGCTAGCTTCATGTGTGTGTGTTTGTGTGTTTGTGTGTGTGTGTGATTTCCAGGCACAGTACGACTCTCAGGATAAGAAGTCTGACTGAACCCATTGTACATCTCTTCGCTTCACTCCTCCTCCTCCTCGATGCCAGGTCCACGCATCACTTGCTACTGCGGGATTTTATCATACACGGTTTAGGAGCGTTCCTGTATGCTTCACTTCTATTATCGCTGCATTTGGTGAAATAGCTTTCCCCCCCCCCTCGTCATGCATGTCATAAACTTACATGACCTTTTTGTCCTAAATGTGAGTTATTTGTCCTCCACTTTTCCCCCCCTTTTTATGTACTATGTTTTTGCAGGGGTTTCTGTTCCTCATGATGTTTATTAATTTAGTATTATAATAGATGGACCAAGAAATATCGGTGCATTAAGTGGATAATCTTAAGCTGGCAAACAAAAATCTACATAATTGTTTTGGGGATAAAAGCTTTCAGTTACGTAAAATTGTTTTACAATATTTGTTTTAGTTATTATGCCTTAAAAGGAGACGATTGAATGCCAAGAGTTACGTTGTTTATAAATGTCAGAATTTGGTTATGGAGTAGAAACGAGGACAAAAATATGCATGGGCTTTGGTGTTTATGTGTGGCTTTTGCTGGTTAATGTTGGAGGAGTTGGTGCATCTTAGAAGCTTTGCTGCATCTATCCGGTACTGGACATTTCCAGTAAACATGAAAGAAAGTTCAGCCAGGTTACTTTTGCTTAATCAACCTTCATTGTTTTCTTTTTGTTGTTCTTTAAAAAAAAAAAAAATCCTCCCCCCCTTGCATCGGAAAATATTTCTTATGTTATTCTCTGCTGAGATGACTCTCTTTATAACATTGTAAAAGTAGAACACACAGTGGAGAAGTTTATTCCGGTTGTGGCAGGTTTATTCCACTGAGTCAGTATAATGTGATATGAATCTGGCCGTGCAGCAAGCGGACTTGCAGTGTCTTTGCGTGAATGGTCGAGTGTCCTCGGCCTAGATTGCATTTCGAAACATTGCTACATCTGTAGAGGTTTTGAAATGGCATTAATGCTACCTTTGACCGCGTTCACCCCTCCCAGCCCCTCCCTTTGCTGATGTTTTTGATGATTATGAGACTGTGAAGTGTCATTCAGCTACAGGTCCAGATGAATGCTTGTATTTATGGATCAGTTGACATTGTAAGGCAACAACTAAAAAGGATGAAGAAAGCAGTGGACGGTGCTAAGCTGCCTAGCCCTGGCTGGCCTTGTAACTGAATAGCTTAGCGCAACATTAGAGCGGTGACACTTGACACTCGTCAGTGTAAGGAAACCTCAACCTGTGCACACAAGTTAAACTGCCCTGGTCATCCGCAAGAGTTAAAATGACAGTTAAAAATAGAGGCTTGCCAGAAAGTGATGCTGTTGAGGAAAAGCTAAGGGGAAAAGTGGATGATTCTGGAGCAAATGGTATATAGTTCTGTGACTGTTTAGCTACATAAAGCATTTTCCTGTTTTTGTATCATTGTTTACTATTTGGTTTCTTTTGAGAATGCATGTGGTTGAAATATGAACCCAGGAATTGTCTTAGAAACCTAATGTAAGCTTATGTTTATACATATATATATATA
>JBBPCZ010161781.1:0-17505 GCA_037974445.1 Brycinus macrolepidotus
ATATATTGTGAGGCGAGGAGGTGGAGCAGCCTCACAGGCCTGCCAGACTGAGCAGGGGGCTCCTCCCTTGATGAGAGCCAGGTGAACGGCATCAAGGGAGGAGCTGAGACTCTTTAAGAACACGGACTCTCCAGCAAAGGAGAGATAGCAAACGGAGAACAGAGAGAGAACGGAGGTCGGAGAGAGAGGTAGAGACTGGAGAGAGCCCGTGGTTTATTTCAGCCCTAAGTGGTGGTGGTTTTGTTTGTGTTTCTTTCTGAACTGTTATTTATTTTGTTTGAAATAAAACACCCTTGTGCACCCACACTGGTGTCTGTGTGCATTCCCAGCGTGTGTGTTTAGGCTTCCTGGCCTGTGGGCATCAGCCGTTCCCAAGGCCTAGGCCGCGCTCGTAGTACATATATATATATATATCTCCAGCAAATACGCTGTAGTTATGAATTAGAAGTGCAGGTGTGTGTTGAGGATTTTTATTTAACGTAACAATTAAGACCTTACGTGCCCAAGGTCTTGCATAGACATACTTTGCTGGCTTACAGTCACAGACTGTAGCCCATCTATTGTTTAAGCCAAGCCCTTTTTACCAGAATACAGGGCCACAGACCACCTCTGACCAGGTGGTGGATCATTTTCAGCACAACCGTGACTGTCATGTCAGTGGCATGGTATGTATGTATGCATGTGTGTGAGTATATGTATGTATATATATATATATATACAGACACACACACACACACACACACACACATAATCATGCTTCCAACGAGTCATGTAGTGGCTGTTCACTAGAATGGTGTAATTTATATCATGCTGATGGCTGCTCATTTATATTCATTGTTAGCAACGTGATCTTTTTTGACTGAACTGTTTCTTTAAACAGTGAATGTGCATAAATAAGACAGGTTAAAGTATAAAAATAGCAGCTATATGGCAGTTACATTGTGCATACATCAGTCTAGCAATACGCACAGGGAAAATTATGGCTGCCTGACCAAAGAGAAAAGTCATTGAGGACTCTGGACCAAACACTTTAGCACATTTTCAGAAGTGCTATTCTAGTCCTGTCATGAGGTCCTTACATGCGGCGATGTTATCTCTCCGCCGAGGGTTTTCCCTCTGTTGTTCTTCTTCCCTCAACATCTTGTTATCTGGATTGCGAGTGATGACTCTGGCTGAAGTCAGCTAAAAGATTAATTGGACACTAGGAAAGTTCACACGCCTCCTGGCAATTCATTGCACATCCATCAATAATTCAAGTGCCTATATGTGTGGAATTCCCTTTGATAGAACCAATCAATGGACGTGCGGAATACCTCTCCAATAAGGACCCTGAGAGAGAAAATTGCTTGCCCATCCTTGAAAGAAAGTGTGGATGTGCCTGGGTGTGTGCGCACACTGTTTAAAATCTAACCAGTGTACAACGCGGGCCAGCATTTCTGAGGCCAGGACTGAAGATGTTTAACGTTAATTTGATGCTTAGCATTCATATACAAGCAGATGCTCATCCTCGAAAGTGCTACAGTCGCAAATTCCTTTTAAAACTCACTCCACTGATCGTAAGGCAAGGATCTACTGTATATCAACAATGTTCTTTTGTTTCTGAAGATTTCATCCCTTTCTACAAGACAGGTTTATTGATCATACCACCAAAGCATTCCCTTTCAAACCAGGGCAAGGACAAGCCTTCATGTTTTAACTAGTAGACTTGGTATAAAACACACTGGCCAAGACACGCAGTGCAATAAAATCTATGAAACATTTTCAAGACTATAAGTTCTTACCATAAGTTCTTATTATGTGTACTTCCTTCTTACGACAATGTTTACTTTGAACAGTGACAGTCACCTTAAGGTTTCAAACTATCCTAAGCGTTCTTTGCTTTACAAGGCTAATCTTGCTCATACTTTATACGTCAAATAGTGTCAGAAACCACATAAGCATGTCTATTAGAACAATGTGAGAATCCACATATGCGAGTCTGTTAGACAGTGTCAGAAACCGCATAAGCAAGACTATTAGAACAAGGTGAGAAACTACACAAATAGGTCTGATACTGAACAACTTTTTTTTTTTTTTACAATAAAGTCTCTCTTACTCCTACTCCTCCTTGTGAGCTACATTTGCTTTACAGACCCTCAAAGTAAGCTTCAGACACCTGTTCAACTAGATTTGGGGTTAGGGTTAAATTTTCAATGTAGATTTTTTGTTTATTATTATTATTAATTCATTCGGTCTGAATAAAATGTTTACAAGGCTGGAAAACATGATAATAAAAGAACTCATCCTCATGTTTGGGAGTTTGTTTCTTTCAATTAAGAAAAACAACAGCAGCAAGCAAGCATCCCATAATGCATCAGCTTTTCTGCCCGTTGCGTCTGCAGATTGGGGACTTCAGGTGGATTTGTTGATGTAATCCCCATATTAGTGCCACTTCATTTGAGGCTAGCGCACTAAGCCCAGGTAGCAGTTACAGTTAATGGAAGCGCATTGCCCCTCCTCTCTGAGCCCAGCCAGAGAGAGAGAAAGACAGAGGGAGGGAGAGAGAGAGAGAGAGAGAGCTACATAGAGTTATACTGCCATCTGTTGATACAATACAATTATGAAAATCATGCGATCCTCAGTGTAAAATATAATGAGATTATAAAGTAAGGATGATCTAGTTTCACTACTGGCTGTGCAGCTTAACATCCAAAAAGAGACAAATTCCATTTTTGATTTGTGACCAGGAATTTGAAGTTGTACTTTTGTGAAAATGGATCAGGTCTTTCATTTTCAGAAGAAAAGTATGGCAAAAATCTCACAATATACATTCTTACAATACATGATATGTATCTCTTTTTTGTTTGTTTGTTTGCTTGTTTTTATTTAACATGTTGCAAACGCACCAGTAAAACACATTTTAAAAATGTAATCTATAAAATATAACATTTAAAAATAAACTGTTCAAGAAGAAATAGGAGGAAAAATAAAAGGACTAGTACAAATAAAATAATAAAAGAATGTAATGTCATAATGAGCTGACACATGGCTACTTGCTACTTGTTACTATGAAAGTTACATGGTTACCACACACTGGTTGTTGAAATGGATTGATTACACATAAAGTGACATAAACAGACATAGTCAGACACCAAACATAGATTAATACAAACTTACAATAATTACAAAAACACAAAAAGCCTGTGTTTAAGTAGGAGTTAATTGTCATTTCAACCATATACACAGCGCACTGTGAAATGAAACAACATTTCTCCTGGACCATGGTGCAACACAAAGAACAAAAACAGAACAGCAAGACTATATAAGACTACACAAGTGCAGGCAGGACAGGACTGCAAGAGTTTACAGGACAAGATAACATATAATGCAGAAACAGCTCAATTCAAAGAGTGTTTGTGGAGCACAATTTATGTCTCAGTTCTGATATAGGAGTCTGATGGCCTGCGGGAAGAAACTGCTCCCCATCCTGGCAATGAAGGCCCAGATGCTGCAAAACCTTCTACAAGATGGATGGAAGGAAATGAGGGTGTGGGAGGGGTGTGTGGGGTCACCCACTGTGCTGGTAGCTTTGCAGATGCAGTGTGTGGTGTAAATGTCTGTGACAGAGGGGAGTGAGACCCCGGTGATCTTTTCAGCTGTCCTCACTATCCTCTGTAGTTTCTTGCGATCTCATGCTGCACAATTTCCGTACCACGCCAGGATGCAACTACTGAGAAGGCTCTCTATAGTCCCTCAGTAAAATGCTTTGAGAATTGGGAATTGGGGTGTCCCTCTCCTTAGTCTCCACATGAAGCTGGCCCTTTTTGGCGATGGAGCTGGTGTTGAAGCTCCATACGAGGTTCTCCGTAATGCTCTGGACGATCTCCACTGAGGAGCTGTTGATATTCAGAGGAAAGCGATCACGGCGTGCTTCCCTGAAGTCAACAACAATCCAAACAGTCCACATTCAGAGACAGGGTTTTGGCTCTGCACCAGTCCATTAGCCAATACACCTCCTTTCTGTATTCCACCTCATCATTCTCACTGATCAAACCCACCACGGTCGTGTCTTCAGAGAACTTTATGATGTGGTTTGAACTGTGCATTGCTGCACAGCCATGGGTCAGCAGTGTGAACATATTGTCCAGTTACACCTAGAAGCTCTATATCCATTACATCTGTTGCATTTTTATTTTGTTTGTCCATATTTAATAAATTATAATCCATAAATAAAAAGCACATTGTTACATAATTTATCACAGTGATAACATATCGCATTGCTCACTCTAAGTGAGAAGGACGCAAAGGAAGCCACACGCAACTGACCTCAGAAAAGGAAGAAGGAAGCGTGTGAGAGACAGAGAGAGAGGTGGGTTGTTTATCAATCAATATAAATAGCCACACTTCCTGCATCTCCCCTCACATTTCACCACAAAATTGACAGCTCTGATTGAGGCTGACATCAGCATGGAATTCATTTCCATGGCAACCTTGATGATACACTTGTGATGTATAAGTGCTGTTACTGAAGGATGAAAACCTGGAGACTATTTTTTTATCTTAAGAGCACACAATAACAATGGTTATTAAACGTTTGTGTTTATTTCACTATAAAATAAGACTGCAACAAAAGATTAGTTTAATGATCAATGAATCTATCAACTATCAATTAACTTTAAAAATCTTTTAGTCATGCGTGAACACACCACAGCACAGCACACAGTGTGAAATTCTTTCTCTGCATTTAACTCATTCACCAAGTGAAGCAGTGGGCAGCCAGGAACACAGCCCCCGGGGAGCAGTGTGTGGGGACAGTACTTTGCTCAAGGGAACCTCAGTGATGCCAAAAGCTGTCCTTGGATTCAAACCCACTACCTTCTGATTGCAGGGGCAACTCCCTAATCACTAGGCCAACAGCTGCCCCAATTAATCAACTAATTATTCTATATAATTAGTTGATTAATTGGTTGAGACTGGAATATAATTATTCTATTCCTTCTTTCATTCATCTCCCATTTCCAGTGACATTCAAAGTTTCATCTGTCTAACCAGTGTTTTTTTTTTATTTTTTTTATGTTGAACCAAAATATTAGAAGCCAAATCACCCCCTACACTTCCTGCAGTGTCTTCTGATCTATCAGAATGACCACATGGATCATATTTGCATTATAGAGCATTTCAGAGGGCTTTCTAATTCAATTAAATTCAACCATCGATGTTGTCATTGACTTCCTCAGATCAATTTAATGGTAACATTTAAAGGAATATTATGAATCAAATTGATTCAGTTTCCCCCACAATAAATTTAGTCATTCGGTCATGCTGGGTGTCTAAAAGGTTTCTTTAGTTTTACACCAGAAAAATAAGGCTAACATAGCAAACAGGTAAAGAAATCTTATAGCCCACAAACGAATGCCAAGTAAACAGCTTGCCTAAATCATTAAACACAGCTGTTAAAAGGGAATCCAACCAACTGTGTAAATTTTCTGCATAATTAAGTTATTAAGATGTAAACAGTTATTCAGCGTGATTTGATGTGAAAATCTACAGTTCTACAGAAACTTATTGAGTCAGAATTAGCGGTGATAGGAACCAGAAGTCTGAGGCACTTAATGCCTCTAACAGTGATATCACTATTCCTCGAAATAGTTCCAAATACATTGCCTAAAGAGTATGAGCACTACTGTTTTATCATCATTAACATTACCTGCAATAACTCAGAACACATATGCAGATTCACAGGTCATTTTGAATAGTAAATACATTTTTGCACTGGAGACATTGCAACATCAGGTTTCTTCCACCACCAATGTGAAAATACACAACATTTCACATCAAACCACTCTAAATTATTTGCTTACTCAACAGTCAAAGTATGCTTACATTTTTTCAAGAAATACCTCTTCATGTAATCTCCAAGAGACTTGCTCATCGCCAATGTCTGAACAAAACTTTGTATAATTGAATAAACGAGACTGCAGATGCTTCCAGACAGATGTCCTGCATGATGCACATAATTGCAAGCAATTAACTACCATGCTCTGTGACTACAAAAGTGGTGAGCAGGCCCAAGCAACCTTATAGATCAAGACAGCAAAAGGAAAAGATCTAAGTGCCTTTGAAAGAGGACTCTTCATTCTATTGGGACGAGGATGGCAGGAACTTCAGTCGCTCAGTCAGACTGCTCAACTGGCTCTTGTTTCAACAGAAACAAAGACTAGAGAGACATCTGCATTTAGATCTATGAGAAGGACTTCAGTAAATAAGGCTGGAAATTGTGATGGAAAGCACACATTCAGTGAGTGTGAAGCTCATGCTTTATTGTGATATATAAGAAAAACAAAAGATCAGCCGCTCCTCACGTGATGGAGAACGCCGATGTTGGATGTGATGTCTGTCTGCGACTACAAAGAGCGAAATATGGTTTGTGTTCAGCGCCTTTTCTGAACATTTCTTTTGGTGCAGCTGGCGACCTAGTGGTTAGGGAGTTGCCCCTGCTATCAGAAGGTCATGGGTTAGAATCCCAGGATTGCTAGTGGGACCACTGAGGTACCCTTGAGTAAGGTACCGTCCCCACACACTGCTCCCTGGACGTCCCCCGTTTGTGGCTGCCCACCTGGTGAATGGGTTAAATCCAGAGATCACTGAATGATTTCATGAGTATGAAACTAATGGAAGTCATATGCCCATCACCAGATCTCAGCCCAGTTGAACACCTACAGGAAATTTTGAATGATGCCTTAGACAGCACTCTTCACCACTATCATCAAAACAGTCTCTCCATCTCTCCAGTACAGTTCCAGAGACTTGCAGAATCTATACCAAGTTGTGTTGAACCCACACCTTCTTAAGATACATATTGGTTTTTACCTTAAATTCGTAACTTGTCTTTACCTTGTGGCTCCAGTGTAAAACTAAAGAAACAATCAACAGACACCAAACTTGTCTTTGCTGATAAACTTCATTTGGGGTAAGAGGGGAAAAACTGGGTAAATTTGTTATTCTTTTCTGAAGTATGACTATATGATGCTCTTGGAAGTTTGAAGGTGTCAAGGGTAAAGATGTTCTGATGTCATCATATGTAGTTGAAAGGTGGAAGGTTGTTACAGGTTGACATAAATAGCCTTTTCTTGCTTCTTTTTAAGAATTTCTTCCCACTCGTTTGAATTGATTTGAACTTCTTTCAAGTGACAAAACGAGCCTAGAGATCCATATTCAGCAGTAATTTGCTCCATTGTCAAGATGACCAGCTATTCTACACTCGGAATATCTGAAAGCAAATGTGAGTGAAGCGTAATTACATGGTTTTTTATGAAGTACGAGACCTTTTTGACCTGGCTTGTGTGTACTCTCTCTGCGGATAAGGCTTCTTGACCTAGAGTGTGCTCTCTCTCTTTTCGATCCTCTGACTGCAGCGGCTCAGTGAAGAGGCTGGGGTCACAACCCTCTGTATCACACTGATGCTCTATTACTTATCGCCATGGTAATGCTAGACCAGGCAGCATGTCTCCGTGGATACCAGATCTCACCTGGTCAGTGAAAGGAGGACTGGAAAAAAAAGTAGCATATTAGGTTTGCCAAACTAAATACCACGTGAAAGGGTCTATATCATAGATCGTCTTCACTTTATTGCAATATTGAAAGATTTTTTTGTAATATTTATACAAAGCTTTACTGTTTATCACCTCTGCCTATACAGTCCATTTATGGAAACTAGAAGAACACATCTCTGGTCCCAAGTTTCTCAGCCATCACATGAATTTATTAAATTCCATCACCAGCAGCACACCTGATGTATTAAAGCCAAACTAGGTATTGGATGGTAACTACAAGTAATACTGGCCTTCCTTGGGAAGAGACACCAAGAAATTCAATAATTTAACCATATTGGTTGTACTTTTTCTAAGATTATTGTTCAAACAAATGGTTGCTGCCCATAGAGCTCTTTAAATATGATATTCTCAAGTGTCTAAAGTTTTTGCACAGTAACCCTTCAGCCTGCACCACTTCATTCAAGCATGTTTCAGCCTGGACTGCTTTTTGAAGAACAGACAATACACCACAAGCAATTGGAGCAGGCATCACTTACGTACATTCTATGTTTGTAGACCTGTTTATTCAGCTGAAATCAAGTAATTAATAAGCAAAAGGCTTCTCCTTCTTTTACTGCCTGAACAGCATTTTTATATTCATGGGTGTTTCTGAACAAGTACTTGAATATCCATTCTCAAAATCACCCTCATAAACAATATTTCAATTTAATAATTAACCATGATTTTCAGTAGTTTTGTGCACTGTGGGTAGAATTAAAATGAATATTACATTAATGTAGAATTAGGATTAAGATAATACTTCTTTTACATTTCTTTTCACGAAAAGATCAGTTTTACATTTGTAATAAATGTAACAATTTACACATTGCCTTCTTTTTTTACGCTGGACTTCTCATAGGATGTCAGATAAGGAGACGGATGAGTGTGACTGGATTTTTACCTACAGCAGTGATACAAGAAGAATTGTCTGTCAGGTCTGTGTGTTACGGCCACTAGAGGCCGCCATTACTTTAAGTGTTGGTTTAGGCCACGTATGTTTAGCATGTCATCAGGAGTCTACAACCCAGGTGTTAGTAGTGAACACATTAGCTGGGTTGTTAGGCACCTGATGACATGTCCATGTGTTTTATGTTGTACTTAGGTTTAAAAGCGCTGCCGTGACAGAGCAATGGCGCGTGGTCACCCAGATCCAACTCATACCAACATTTAACTAACAGCTAACACTCTGCTGTGTTCATGTTCGGGTTTATATACGTGCAACAGGCTGGATAGCCCCAAACAGTACCTCGGCTTGCATTCATTCATGCAGGAGTGTGGGATCTCCTGGAACTACTTGGTATCTGTGTGTGGACTATAGAGAACTCTTTCTGGGCTCGCGTTCATTCATGCAGGAGTATGGAATCTCCTGGAACGACTGGGTATCTGAGTGTGGACTGTCGTATTTGTGTTTGGGAGCTCGGTGAGCTCTTTCTTGTGTTTTGGATTCATTAAAGACTTTGTCAGTAAAACTTACGTTGGTCCTGCAGTGCGTCTCTACAGCACCACCCGACATGACATTGTTCTTATTTTGTTTTTGTATTGTTTGCATACTAAATATAAATGTTAGTGTCATTATTATTATTGTTTAGCTTTTTGGGTCCTGTCTGATTTTGGTCTGTTTCCATATGTTTCAGTTTGTTTAATTTGGTTGTATTTGTGTTATTTATTGTGGTCATTTCATTGTCAATAGACCTCGGTCCCCCTGTGCTTGGGGATAATTTGCACTGCTTTCGTTTTCTGTGCGTGTACAGGTTGATGAATATGCCCAGCTGCTGAAGTTGCCTGGTACTTTGATATAAACCTATTACTTGTACTTTCTTTCTGTTTAAGCAGGCATTGGATCTCCTTGGGGAAGCGGAATTCCACCTTTGCATGCGGCTGGTTTAACACAGAGTGCTTGGTGTCTGCTCTGTCCTCTTGATCACTTCCTTTTTGAGTGGTGGTGTGATCCTTGGAGTAACACTCCGTGTTAGGTTGCCTCCCTGAGGTAACCTATGCCTGTGGCATATACTGTTCTCCTCTTTCAAGACTAAGTTATGCAATTGATAGAACTTTGTGAATCTGTCTTAAGGGAAGTTTTAAAAACAGAAGTAATGTAATAAACTTCTACTTTGTGTTTCAGAATTTCTCCTGGTTTTCTTCTGATAATGGGTTTTAAGAAGGAAATGATTATGGGATCTACGTCTCTGTAGTGTTAATGAACCTGAGTGTCCATGTCTTATGTTGGTGTACCTATTATGATACCTGGCTTAATATTGAACATTGTAATTGAATTGTTGCATAACTGGCAGCCTTAGTCTAATTAAAATAAGGAGGCCGGTGAAACCTGTAGAATTTGGTTAAATTTATAAATTCAGACATTCATCATTGAGCCTAATAATGATTTCAAAGAAGGCAGAAAGGAGTGTATGTGGTATATGAGGGCTGTTTAGATGCTGCTTGATTTTGCTTAGCATCTTTTTTGACACCTTTTTGTCAGCAAATTAAACACTGTCCTAATTTTAGAAGGCCATATTGGACAATAAAACTACCAACGGCAGACCACAGTATTGGCTGTTATTATGATGACTCTGTGTAGGGCCTTCATTTTGAGAGTGCGATAATCCGGGAGATTTACATTAAAGGCCAAAAGAAGTTAGTCTAGCAGCTAATCCACAAAACCTGACAGTCCTGTTGTTCCTTTGAATCCCTATTCATTATTTCTTTTTTGTTAGTTTTGGTTGGTGGTGTTTTTCCACCTCACTCCTGGGCTGTTTTGATTTCTGTCTCTTGGTTTTATGTACAGTTAGAGGTGACACGCACCATTCCAATAATATCAACTTGTGGTTGTCATTTTTCTCCTGGCTCTTTGATAATGTCTTTTAAAAAGAGCCTATAACTCTTATAAATCTGTCAAGAATCCTCTAGAGCAGTGGACACCAACCGTGATCCTGGAGATGTACCAGAAATTGTGGTTCCAGCCACAATTTGCAACACCTTTCTGGCTAATGAACTTCATCCGAAGCCTCTGATAGGCTGGAGCATTAAGTAAGGAAAAGAGGGCAGCATGTTGGATGCAGGTTGGACCTAAACATGGCAGGAAAGTGAATCTCCAGGAGAAGGGCTGGTGATCACCGCTCTAGAGTCTTCTAGAAATCCATTGATTAAAAAAAGACAAAGCTTCCAAATAGTAAATATGAATGGAACAAATACTTAAATATTTGAATTATTTAGGCCAACCCTAGCCTCTAGTTTTGTATATAAGGTTTACATTGACCTTCAAGGATTCTTTAGTTTAGAGCTAGTTTCTTCTTTAGTTTAGAGCTACACAGCCAAAGTTGCTAACAAACACCAGAAGTCAATAGAATACATAGAAGAAATTGTTTCTGTAAAAATACATTACCAAAACTTCTCTCATCCCACTCAAACCGCATTCAGATCTTCATTAAGGTGGAGCAGAGTTGTGGACTTTAGGACTCAGTCTTCCAATTTACAACTGCTACACGAATAAGCACCAAAAGGCTGCCTGTAGCGGTGAAGCTGTGTTAATTTATTTTTTCTCATGGTAAGTCAAACTATGTCCTGAAACACATGGACAAATCTGCTCCACCTAATGAAGATTTTAATGTGGTTTGAGTAGGTTGAGAGAAGTTCTGGTTATGTGTTTGTTTGGAAAACTATTTGGGTGACTATTGAGTTCTCGTGTTTGTTTGCAACATTAGCATTGCAGATGAAGTTCTAAACTAAAGCAACAACTTGACACTAAAAAGGTCTTTGCTGATCAAACTACACCTGGCATGAGTGGAAACTGTGTATATTTGCTTTTTTCTGAAGGATAATACTGTTTTTGATGCATAAAACCGTACATATAAGTGGACCTCAGTGAAAGCAAAAGATGTATGACATTCGCAGGGTACAAATAATATGTACAAAGAACTGGAAGTGGACAGCATTTTAACATTATATAAGTATTATGTAAACCATTAGAGCTCACACTCCCAGCTGAAAGAACTCCAGTCTGTCTGTCTTTGACTTCTTGACAGGTTTCAGTATAGCCTAAGTGTTTACACTGCCGTCCCTTGGCCAAGGTGACATTATGCCATCAGTGGGCAGTTAAATCTGAGCCCAAGCAATGTGTAATAACACTATATTGTGATATACTTGATTGTCCTCATTACAATTTGATCTATCTTTGTTTGTCATCCAGAATAATTAGCTTTAATTAGATCGCTCTCTGTCTCTGTCTCGACGAACAGCCCAAAGTCCATCCCTAAGGATTTGCCGAGCTTAATAAGATGCAGCCAAGTCTCTCTCTCTCTCTCCCCCTCTCCCTCTCTCTCTCTCTACCCCCCCCGCCTCTGTGTTATGGAGTCATCACCATAATTAGAATTTCTCATTATTGTTTGTGGTGCAAAAGAAAAAGGCTCTACAGTCGCTCATGCACCAAAGCCATCATTTGAAGTCCAACATCATAATCATTCTAGTCTGCGTGCCAGAAAAGCCGAAGGATCTGTTCCAAATCAACCGTTTTGAGTATTTCCCTTTTTGTGTTGATATTAAAAAACGAGAAATTCTCATCCATCCCAAAAGGGTTTTTTCAATTAATTTTTTTTTAAGCTAAGTAGAATGAACTGTACAGTGTGTTCACTGGCTATTCATTTTGAAGTGGACAACTGTACACTTCAGTAGGGCAAAAGTAATACCTATTTTTTAAAAACGCACTTGCTCTTGATATGTATATTAACACAAAGCAAAGGGTTTGACGCATAACTGCTTTTTAATTCTACATTCGTTTAATATGTATATTTTATTTGCTTTAATAACAAGATTCGAAGCATCATTTCATAAAGTTTCAGCAGGTGTGTTATCCCTATAGATCCCACAGCAGCTTATTTGTCATACTTCTGGCTAGCCCAGGCAAAACGATGCACTCGTACTGGTGACATTCTGGAGTTTTGGCGGAAAAAACTGACAAAGGAGATGCTGAGTACAGCTTAGCTTCTGATAACCAGCAAACAGAAACATTCCTCATGCAGCTTGCTGGATTCAGCACTGCTTCAGAAAAACAGTCAAACAAAAACAGTTTCAGAAGCCTCTTCACAGCCCACCATGATGTAGAGGAGAGAAGCCCAGGGAGCATCAGGTCCAACCGCTTTGGTCTGCCTGGTCAGTGTCTTCAACTGCCAGGAACTGCCAGGCGTACAAAATTCACTAAAGTCTGTTCTCGAGGGCACACAAAGACAAAACAACACACTACGCTAGCCAGTAGGCATGAACGCTAGGTTCTGGTACAGGCTGGGTATTTGTAGGGAGAGAGAGAACTGCAGAAAAGGTGCACAACAATAAGGAGGAACCAAAATGAGAGTGAAAGCAGGTGGAGAGGGAAGTACCAGGCCCATCTCTCCAGTGAACAGGATTGCCGTGGATGTGGCACATGAGAAACAGCCATAATAGCCGCTGCTGGATTCGCTGCATTTCCCCGTAACTCAGGTTAAGTGTGAAACCTTTATTTACATGGGTATGATATGGTTACTTATAGGGCCTACTTTGCTAGTATATTCATTACTAGGATATAATGATAAGATAGGCTTTATTGTCATTGTATCAAAATACAACAAAACTTGTTTGGTAGCTCTCCGAGACAACAGCAGCAATATACATTAAATACAATATGCATAAATACAAAAATACAATGTGCATGTAATACAGACAATAAAGACAAATTTAAACATAAACAGAAAAAGGGAAAATTTAATATTAATGATGTTCTAGGCATTAGTTGTTCGAGGCATTCATTTCATATTCCTGTGTTTTATTTTTTAAAAAAATCATTTTTATCCATTTTCAACATTATAATTAGAACGCCTATTATAAGTTCAGTGTTCCTACGTCATTGTGGATTTCTATCCCTGGGAGTTGTTTTCATATTAAAAAGGTGGGACTAGCAACTGTCATTTTATTCCAGTTTTGCAACAAAGCATTTTGCTTACGGTAAAACAGTAATGAAAAACTCTTTTCTGAAAAAGGTCACGATTCCATTAGAGTATTCCAGTATTAAGTCGGGGGCTGAAAGGTTACAGAATTAAGAAGTGTGATGAACTGTTATCTAAAAAGGGCCCAAAAAAGCTTTTCCTAAAAGGTTCTTTGGTGCTAGTCAAGTTATGAATGACATTGGCGAACAAGTTTTGCTTATCAAGACGCTTCGTGTCTGGCTGGAATGATGCAGAATATTATTGACAACATTATTGACAATTATTGCCATATTCAGTGACAGGTCACACTTATAGCACTAGATTAACTGGAGGATGTGTGGAGGGCACAGGGGAATACAAAGTGCTGGAACCGGACAGCTTTTTAACGCTATGTAAGCATTAAGTTAACAATTAGAGGCCACACTGCTGGTAAAACAAGCCATTGTTTGCTGCCTGTCTTCAGCTTTTTGACAGTTTCAGTATGGCCCAACTGTTTAGAGTGCTGTCTTTCAGCTCGGGTGACATTATATCAAAACTGGACAATTTAAAGTATGTATGGGAGTGTTTTTAACAAAGATAGAATACGCTACAAGTGTAAGTATAAGGTATGCCATCTGTGTCCATAGAGCAACTAGCAGCTTTTGGTTCAACTAGATGTCAAAATGTTGTGCTTGTTGCTGTTAAGTTAACATAATTGTGAAATAATTTTCCAACTTTAAAAATCACAGCTTGATTCCATAGTTTTGGCCTGTGAAGTACTGTAGGTAAATTTGCATCTCCATGTTTCTGAACAGACATGACTTCACCTGTGACATTGTTTACTTTAAAATCGTGTACCTGTGCAGCCTAAAAGCATTGTTTGTTTATTGTATACTGTTAACTATGTTATGTTAATGTTATATATGTATATTTTGTGTATCTTGATGTTGAACAGGCTTGGTCAATTTCCCAAGCTCTACTCACAACATTTGTGTGGTCTTTATCCCAAAAAACAGTCAACATCCTTCAAAATTAGACAGGCATTGAGTGTGCCTTTAAAACTGATATGTACAAATAATCTGAAATACTCCTTATGACGTCAGTGTGGATTAGAAGAGGCGAACTGCTATAGACTGAGTAGGTAGATATGTTTGAATGTGAATATAAAAACCAGCGAATATAAAATGGGTCTAGTTCTCATAAACTGTATTTACTGTACAGTGAACAGCTCTCATTTCAAAGCATTACCAGTGTACTGATTTTTTTTATAAAGAAGTTTAAGAGATTTTACCAGAAAAAGTTGGTGAACGTTTTA
This sequence comes from Brycinus macrolepidotus, assembly GCA_037974445.1. NCBI lineage: Eukaryota > Metazoa > Chordata > Actinopteri > Characiformes > Alestidae > Brycinus > Brycinus macrolepidotus. The sequence continues at coordinate 14,817 of JBBPCZ010161781.1, forward strand.
TAAAGTTGGTGAACATTACTATAAAAGGCGATTAGTGAAATCCATCGTGTCAAACACTGACAAATGAAGTTTTGACCAAAAAGTATAACACGATGTATTTCACTAATTGCCTTTTATATTAATGGGCATATTAATATTCCATAATAACCCTATTCTGATTGCATTGGGCTTTTGGTATGGGCTCTGTTATGTGGCCTTTGTTTTGATGAAATGTTTCATGTATTTGCCTGTTTACTGGTGTCACATAAATAGCCCCATGTGTTGCTGTATTAATGCCAATAGCTTCACTTTTCTGGTCAGTCATGAGTTTTAATCGCAGACATTTCTGTCCTCTGCAGCCATAAATGCTTATCTCTGCTGACCGCAGGGTTGCATCAGCACTCGTTCTTTAGCCTGAACAGCTGTCTGACTTTAGTCCAGGGAGACACGCCATGTTAACAACTCTAACTAGCTAACACCTAACATATCAGCAGCACATCACAACCAGCCGGTGTGGAGAAAGAGCCTAAAGCCCCGCCGAAAAAAGCTCTGAAAAAAAAATCCCGAAAGTGGTGAAAGGCCTCATACGTCCTATGCAACTTTCAAGTTTTATTTCAGTTGTTTTTTGTTTGTATCATTTTCTTTGATACTTTATTTAAAACTAAAAATTCACCACAAGTTCATGGAACAGATGTAGGACAGATAAAGTAAGGCTCTGTTTATTTAATAAGGCAACCCTCTAAATAAATAGGTAGGTAGATAGATGGATAGATAGATAGATAGATAGACAGACAGACAGACAGACAGACAGATGGATAGATAGATAGACAGATAGATAGATAGACAGATAGATAGACAGATAGATTTTATTTTTGATCAGTGAAAATAAAAGTATTTAAAGGGATTAATCAAATTTACACATTTTCCCCTCTAACTCCAATCAGCCAAGGCAAGATTGGTGCCTGAAATTTGCTTCTTTAGTTTTGCACTAGAGTGATGAGGCTAATGTAGCTGACAAGCTTATACTCCATTAGTTAGTACCAGTAAAATTCAATCGTCAGACACTGACACGGCTACATTAGGTACGCCTACCTTGTATTTGCACTCTAATAGGCGCGCTTTTCAGTTTACAATAACATGCAGTCCATCTGTTTCTCTGCATCATTTGTTAGCCCCTTTTAGAACATTGCCTAGGACCCCACAGGACCACCAGTGAGCAGGTATTATTTGGGTTGTGGATCATTTTCAGCACAGCAGTTACACTGACATGCTAATGTGTGTGTTTGTGTGTGTATGTGTGTGTGTGTATGTGTGTGTGTGTGTGTGTGAGTGCTGCACAGAGCTGATTACACACAGATGTGCTCCTGGAGGTTTTAAACCCTACTGGACTGAGCCAGTACTGCAGTGTGTCCAGAAACTGTCCACTGATGAAGGACTACAGGACGCCTAACACAAACTGTGCAGCATCAGACGATCGATCACCAATAGCTGTACATGGAAAGATGGACCAACAGGTAAGATGTGTCCAATAAAGTGGACAGTAAGTGGACATTTTTAATAATAATCATAACAAACTGTACCAGTAGGATAAAGGTTATTCCTTGAACAACACAATGGTCTTTAATAACTTGGTGCACTAACACAAACATTCGGTTGACGTCATACGTCTAATATTTTATTATGCCATTGAACATGGCTCAGCCTCAGATTTTAGAATTGGATTCTGTTTTATAAAGTGCCTCTAAACACATGATTGACAACACTAAGTGCTGGCTCCTGTTTATCACCCTGCATTTACATTCATCTCTTTAATACTCTGCTCTGTAAGCAGCAGAATGTATGACTCAGCTAAGAAAAGAAGGCTGTGTTCCATCAGAGCTGGATGCTGGAGACTTAATGTGTCATTTCTGATGTGAATCATTTGTATTTTTTCACCTCAAAAAAAAAAAAAAAAGATTTTAAAGGTAAATGCTCTCCTCCCTCCCAACAAACTAGATGGAGTTAAAGCCATTTTGGTGAATGTAGCAGATAAAAACATCTGCCCGGATATAAAAAACCAGCACATCAAAATGCTTATTGGCGAAACGCTTTATTTATGGATTTATACACAGTTTTTGGCATTTTCACTTAGGCAGCTTCAAAAAACTGCTTAGGCAGCTTGTGAAAGATTTTCTTTGGCAAAAAAGTGAAAAAAAAAAGATCCTGCATTTCCTTCCTCTTTAATCTCTTCTTCCAATCTTAATCCTATTTGATGCAATCATTTCAAAACACACACACACACACACACACATAGACCCACACACACCCACACGCATAATACACAATACCCAGTATCAATGTCAGGATGGGTCCCATATGTATTAAATATATTGTTTTTAAAAAAAGTCCATCTCCAAAACCGGTAAAATGCTTCTTTGAAACTAATGTAGGATAATGTATTCAAAGTGATTGTGGAGCAATTGTATAATTCTATTGGTTCGTTCATCATGAAAGATTTAAACAACATGAAGGGCAGCTTTTTTGTTTGTATGATGTAGAAAAGAAAATGGAAATATATGGTTTTCTTTGGACGGCAACAGTATTGCTTATAATAAAAATATATCCCCTTTAATGGCCCATTTCATCTTGATATTCATCTTGTGATTTAATCAGAAACATACTCCTCTTTCTATATATATATATACATATATATATACATTGTCCATTACAT
>JBBPCZ010161818.1:4270-21228 GCA_037974445.1 Brycinus macrolepidotus
AGATAGATAGATAGATAGATAGACAGACACATAGATAGATATTAAATAACACATTACAATTTATATATAAATTATTTTTTTGTCTCTCCTATCTTTAATTCTGATGTGAATTGCATCTCATTTGTTTGTCAGTCACTTCCACCAAACATGACCCCCTGCTGCACCTCTCAACAAACAAGCTGAAGCTTCTCATCTTGTTTCTTATCTCTCTAAAAGATGTGCAGATGCAGACCTGTTATATAACTTAGAAAAACAGTGTTCTCTTTTGTGAAGCACTGTGTAAACAGTGTAATCATTTCAAAACATGCACTATATGGTCAATACAACATATCAAGTCAAAGTCAAAGTCAAAGTAAACTTTACTGTCATCTCAAACATATACAAGTTTACAGAGAGACAGAATGGCCAAGGTCAGGTTCCACAGTGTACATATAGTGCCATAGGCATAAGATGTTGTGCAAAATACAGAACAGTGCAAATAAAGAAATATAAAATATAAGTAAGTGGGCAATATGCCAGTAAAGTTAACACAAGAAATACTGAATGATGTTTGATTTGACCAAACCTGTCCTGAGTGTGTAGACAGCTCTGTACAATATATATAAATATAAGTAAAATGTGCAGTGATTGAAAATCTGCAAGGTAGTTGAGAATTGTGTAAACAATTTAACCAGTATAAGCAGTATAACAGTATAAACTAGTATGTATCAGTATCTAGAGAGCATTTATCAGGTAGCCTGCAATAATTCATGTTTAATTTATCATGGTTGTGATGTCACATCCATAGATTGCCCATCTACAGCTGTTTAGCCCTTTCACTTAGAGGTGACAGGGAGTGTTGTTACTGCTGAGAGCCTGAAGCAGTGTTATAGGTGGGGGAAAACATTCATGTTGTGCTGTTCTTTGGGCTGCTGGGAACCACAGTAGGCACAGAAATGAAAAATAGGCTGAGTCATTCTAAATGCTAAAAAAGATGTTGGAAAATGGTCTAAAAATTAATGTTGTGAGTGTGTTTGTGGGGTAAAAATACATAAAATACATACAAAATGTGACAAATCTGTAAAGTTTTGGCTCTTTCATAATTTTGGACAGTGCTCACCAGTGTATAACCTGCAAACCCACTGCCTCAGTCGCTCTTTCACCTGTATGTTTAGGGAATAGCAGCTTGTTTTAATACAACATATATTTACATTATTGTGTTTTGGTAATGCCTTGTGTGTGTGGAGTTTGTATGTTCTCCTCGTGGTGGCGTGGGTTTCCTCCGGGGTCTCTGGGTTTCTCCCACAGTCCAAAGGTGAGTTGGGGATTCTAAATTGACTGTAGATGTGAGTGTGTGAGTGAATTGTGTGTGTGCGCCCTGCAGTGTCCTGGCGCCCCGCCCAGGGTGAGTCCCTGCTTCGTGCCCGTTGACCCCGGGATAGACTCTGGGCACCTGCGACCCTAGTGAGGATTAAGCGGTTATCGTGAGTGTCTTGGTAATACTCTCCTCACTGCTGTAGTGAAGAAAAAACAACATAATAGCCATCATGTTTCACCTGGATGTGCTTCAGGTGCTGAACTACGCCGTTTGGCAGGAGTGAACGCACTCGTGTTTGCATTGTGTTCACGCTTCCAGAGTGAGAACTAACCATGAATTCAGTTTTCCTTTGTACTTTTTCCTTCCCTGAGACACGAAATAACCAACAACAGACTTTTTTCAGCAGTCGAGGATTTGCTCTTAGATGTATTATGCATCATGTCTGAAAGTGAGTGTCTGCACCTTGTGAGAGTTTTCATTCATTTCATTTTCTCTGCCATTTATGGTAGCCAGGGTTACAGAGGGGGTGCAGGAAGCCCTCCCGGCGCTTACAGGGGCAAAATGAGATGAAACACTCTGGACAGGTTGCCAATTCATTGCAGGGCAGGGCATCTCACACACACACATGCACCCAATGTATGATGCTGAGCTTGGATGGTGTTATGGTGTCCTCTGCTGGTCACAGCGCAGTCAGTGCAGTCTGCTGGTTCCACTGCAGGTAACCTGGAGTCCAAAATAAATCACATGCAGTCATTACTTTGTTTTGTTCTGATTGCTGTTTACAGCACAGTTCTGCAGTGCAGTTAAGTACTGTATACATATCATTTCTAATTTACCAGCATATTTATATGTTTACTGAGTGATAAGCGTTTATAACAATATCCCATAACTGGCTTAAAAGGTCTGTGTCATAAAAAACAGATTTTTCCTTTACCTGTCCTCTCAGTCTATTCAGTCCATTTATAGAAACTGAACAAAAACAGGCCTTTCTAAATACATTTACTTTGTGATGTCACAAAAATCAAACCATTTACATATATCCACCCATTCGGCCTAAAGCAGTTGTATTGTGTAGTTTTATGGTGTTTATGGAGCATCCAGTCAATCCAGTCAGAGCATATGTTTTGGGTCATTGTCCTGCTTCAAAGTTTAGAACTGTGTTGAGAAAATATCAGAACACCTAACATGCCCTCTATACTGAAATCCCCCCTCAGAGCTTATCGTCAATAAAATAAATAATTGATCATCTAAAGATGGTTATGTCACTCGACGTTCACCTTCTTGGTTAATTATGCAGAAACTGCACAAAAATTACCTTGAAGTGGCATAAAATCTTTTGCATTTTTAAAAACATTGCCAAGCTATCAGTCAAATCATCACAAAGCTAAGATCAGCATATTAAATCACAGAAGATTTCACTCATAGCTGTGCAGAATGAAGATGAATATCACACTGGAAAGCCTGACTCAAGAAACCAAAATTATATTCCATTACATCTCCCAACAACTGCAGCTCTGCGTCTCATTTCTTTACTCTTTGCAGATCTGTTCTGTTCTTCACTACAGAAGTGTGTAGTGATCTGGGGGGCAGGGAGATTTCTTTATTTGTATTTGTATTTCTTTATTCATTGTGGTACTGTAAACAGCAGCCATGTCTATGCCACCAGGTTTTACAAATGAGATATTGTATTATACAGATGGCATGGTATGGTATGGTACAGTATGGTATGTATGGTACAGGTGGTAATGGCATGGTATGGTACAGATGGTATGGAATGATATGATATGGTATTGTATGGTATGGTATGGTACAGCAGGTATTGTATGGTATGGTATTGTATGGTATGGTATGGTACAGCAGGTATTGTATGGTATGGCACACATGGTGTGGTATGGTATGGTATGGTACACATGGTATGGCATGGTATGGTATGGTATGGTATGGCATGGTATGGTATGGTATGGTGTGGTATGGTACAGATGGTGTGGTATGGTATGGTACACATGGTATGTTATAGTATGGTATAGTTTGCTATGGTGTGATATGGTATGGTATGGTATAGTATAATACAGTATGGTATGGTATGGTACAGATGGTATGTTATGGGATGGTATGGTTTGTTATAGTGTGATATGGTCGGGTATGGTATGGTATAGTATAATATGGTTTGGTATGGTACACATGGTATGGTCTGGTCTGGTATGGTATGGTATGGTATGGTATAATATAATATGGTACGGTATGGTATGGTATGGTATGGTTTACTATGGTGTGATATGCATGGTATGGTATGGTATAGTATAATATAGTATGGTATGGTATGGTATGGTATGGTATGACATTGTATAAAATGGGATGTAATGTCATGCTATGCTATGATACAGTCCAGATGGTATGCTTTGAATCATGAGCTGTTCTTTATTTCCATTTCACTTTTTCACCTTCAACTCTCTGAGACTTTGTCCTAGAATAGGGTTTTTATGTACCTACAGCTGACCAAGGAACACTTATGATCTCCTTATGATCTCCTGAAATCCACTAGTCATAACACTGGCCAGCTAAAGATCAGGTATCTACTCCTTGCAATGTGCACATTATGTTTTGTAACATATCAAAGCAAAGAAGCTAAATCAACCACGGCAGGCCAAACAATATGCCTTTCAATATAAGGAACAAAGAACAGAGGCAAAACACAGGGTCAGAGCAAACAGAGAAGTCTGACTGTGAATTCTCTCAGTACCTAATAAGGGAAGTGGTGGGAGATCAAATATGTATTTTTCATAAGAACGCAATCCACAGGCTTTCGCTTTCAGTGGAAGCCTGAACAATCAGTACGAAAGTTTTTATCCCACCATTTAGCACCATGCAAATTGCTAACTGGTGCTTGGATGACTATACACCTGCCTCAAACCATGTTGAGCAAGCTCCATCGCCAGTAATTAAGCAAGCTCCATCGCCAGTAATTTTGGTTTCTAGGAGTTTGTAGTGTTGCCATTTGGATTTAATGCCTCCCTTACCCACCGATGTGCAGTGGCAGAGCCAGACAATTTTTATAGGGGTGGCCAGGCTGAGAACATAACTCACACTAGGCATTAGTTTAGTTTTGGTCTTTTCGCCCAGATGGGAGGGTGATGGGGGGCGTGTAACTGTATTTGTTGACTGGGAGTTCATCATAAATGTTCATCATAAATGTTTGAAATGAAATTGAAATGCATCCATATGGGAACAACAGTCATAGTGAATGACTGCAAAAAGTGCTGCCTGAAAAGTACTGTTGTGTGACAGTTATGAGAAGAATGTTCACCCTTACTGCTGTAAACCATTGGAGGAAACCACTAATGACATGTTACACTGATAAGATAATGTCAGCACTGAATCTCCCACACAACCATAAAAGGTGATTTGCTGCTGGGTCTAATCGGGTCATACACTTTAAGTAGGTTGGGAGATGTTTTCCTGGTGTTATTGCTTATATAGTCAGCATGCATTCAGATCCGTTCAGGCTGGCTCTGTGTTCGTTGAAGTGTACTCTGAAACAGTTTTGTGGGTACTTTAAGAGGTGGCAGCAGCTGCAGTGCAGAAGTAGGCACAACAATTCAAAGCACATAAACCCCCTGAATTGAGTATCCTTGAGAATTTTTGAGCTCTTCACTCTGAACCAAACACAATCCCACGCTACCTCCCTCAGGATCTGGTCCAGGGCACACATCTTCAATCTCTCATGACAGGACAAATCCCCCAGTACTTTCAATTTCAGACAGTAAAAAAAAAAAAAAAAACACAGAAAAAAACAAGTTAAACTGGATCATGTTGCTTTTTGAAACCACAATACAACTACAGGAGCTCACAGCATGCCTGGGAAAAGTAACCTCCTGGATGAATTTCAAAAATCAACGGTGAGTAGTGGCAAGCTCCATTTTCTCAGTTTTTAAAATCTGGATTTCAATTTTAACTGAAAATACATTTATTTCAACTGTAGTATGTGTGCTAGTCTAGTTTAGTATATGTATTAGTACATATATTACTAGTTTATTTTGAACAAGTTCCACAGTCTTTGTGTTTATTTTTGAACTTCTGCATTTCATTTTAGAAAAATCCAAAAAAAGAGAATAGTCCAACACACTTCATTTCTTAAGCTGATAGCTGCTAGTCATACTACACCTTACATCCTTAAATGTTAGGTTCTTTGTTTGTTTTTTTATTTGTTTTGCATGGTTAAATGGTTCGTGCTGGAGAACCTGTTGTACATGGTTCATTAAGGTGCCAGATTGCCTTTGGCTCCATAAAAGAACCTCTGAGTGATTTCAAAGGTATTAGTATAAGCGTCTCTATAAAAGCTTAAAAATAAAACATATCGCTGCTAAATTGGGCTGGTTTATAAACTATTACAGAGGTCACAGCCTGTGTTTTTTCCCCTTTTGACCTTAAGTTTTTTGGTTTGTTTTTTTTTTTTAAGTGAGTGGTAATACAACATCTCTTCAGTAGTGGCGGTTTTACAGTAGACATGTCGGATTTTCCGTTGATCTTATGCATGCACAGTCGTGTAAACTTCATTGTCAGATTCTTTTTTTTTTTCACCAGCTGGAAACAAAGTGTACAAAGCACAATGGGGTTGACTGCTCACTTACAGTCTAGACTGACTATCTGAGGGGAGGTTCAAACCACAGTTCTTTCCTGCAGGTACAGCTGTGTTTTCACGCTACAGCATGATTAGCATACCATATTAGCACTCTCAAATCAATGCTTCTATCCTACTATAATGTTATATGCTGCTATAGCTACTATGTGACTGTGGCTTCACCTATAATTCCTTATAGTAGGAAGAAGAAAGGGTGCACGGCATAATCAAATTAGCATGGCCTGAGCAAAGCACGTGTAGCTGTCTGGAGGGTTTCACACTTTCACTTGCAAATGGCAGTAGCGTTCACTGTTTCCCCATTGAATCGCAATGGCTAGTTTAAAATGCAAACCCCATTTCATGTCCAATTTGTCAGTCTGGACTCCGTTTTCAGACCCAAGGCTAATACTGCAATTCTAATACGCTGCTATAAATCCTAGTAGGGAACCGTTTGTTGGTTTTCCACCCCCGACAGAATTATAATGTTGAAATAAAGGACTCAAGCTAGGCCTGACACGAACAGACAGTTAACTGATCCGTAATTTTGTGATCCTAAAGGACTAGGCATGGTTATCACTGCAGTGCCTGCCTGTAGCCTTTTGTACCTTCAGTAGTATGGTCGCTTTAAGGTCAGTTATGAGGAAAACTATAAAAAGAGCATGCCCAGAGGTAGATTTTGCTGCTCACAACAGTCTTTTCTTTGTCTAATCAGAAATAACGCATCTTATCTGGAGATTACTGAAGTCTGGTTTGTTTCTCCTAAACGCCCCCCCTTTAGGAGAAATAATCAGCAAAAGAAAAAAATCAATTTAAGAAAGAAGCTCTTTTGCTGTTCTCATCGGCTTCTCAGTCTTCTCCTCTTTAACAACCTTATGGATCTCACAACTGTCTGATTTTGGTAGCTGAAACTTGAATTTGATCACTAAGACGAATCTCAAATGTTGTAAATTTCAGACTCATTTATAAGCCAACCTGGTTTTCTTTTGGTCTTTCTGAAGATCTGATGATCTGAGACGAATAAAGATCAGAGCAGTGAGAGAAAAGAAGTTTCATTTTAAGATCTTAAATTGGGATCAGGCTGAGATTAGAGGAAGACTCTTTCTAAGGAGCTGAATTTAAGAAGTGTGAGGAAATGGTCAAAATCTCACATTGATGTTAAACTGAGCTCAGTTGTCTCTTAGAGAAATAGGCAGGACAAAGAAGAAATCGTTTTTTATCCTCTGGGCGTTCACCCAAGAGTTTTATATCACACTGATAAGCATGTTACAAAGCACTCCATCAGTTTTACAGCTAGCTTGCAAAAACAAAGATGGTATCAGGATTTCATGTGGGTTCCATCAAATGTGGTACTTGTGCAGAAGTTCAGTTTTTGCAATAGATGCTCTCTCTGAGTGCAGCAGTGGAAAGATTTTACTGCAGTTCCACAACAGGGCTGAGAAGTACTAGACATAGATGCATTTTTTTAGTTTATGTATTTTCCACAACATGCACTTCATTTTTCATTTTGCATTTCTTTTCTCCAGGGTTGAAACATCACTTTCACTTGTTTTTATTTAAATTGAAAGAAAAAACAGCTCTTGTGGATTCCCATGTGCTTCTGTTCTAGAGGCTTTTGTCTGTTGTGCGCCTCCAAACTGTGAAACTCAGTTCCACCTTTTATTAGGCAGTCAAGCTTTTATGTGATACTGAGTTTCTGCCTCAGATGTTTTTATTGCTGTTGGCCATTATCAAATGTCTATAAAGCACTCAGCACAAGCTGCTAAGCGTATGAAACATGCTCTATACGATTATTATTATTATTATTAGTAGTAGTAGTAGTAGTAGTATTGTTGTTCTTCTTCTTCTTCTTTAGTGTTATAGTGTTTGGAGATTACTGGTTTATTTATTTCAATACACACCTCAGCATCCTGTTTATAGTGTGGTTGAGTTTGTTATTTGTTTCTTATCATCATTATCATTATTACTATTTGTTATTTGTTTCTTATCATCATTATCATTATTACTATTATTATTATTATTTAGAGTGGTCCTTCCATTGTGGTGTTTAGAGATTACTGGTGGTTCATTCATTTCAACACACACTTCAGCATCCTGTTTATGTTGTGGTTGTGTTTAATCTTCTTCCTGGCTCTGAACTACCCACAGACCTCTCTTTCTTTCTCTTTCTTACAAGGTGCTTCCTCACGTTTAGATCACCTTACCCAGTTACAACTGACAGATTCACAGATCTCGTCCTCTTAAAGTGATAGTCCAGTCAAAAAATGTACACAAATTTCCATTTGGTCCTAAACATAGTGGATCAGCCATGACCATTGGGCACCAGCAGATAATTTAGATTGGACTATTTGCCCCAAACTGAATTTAATGTCTGATGATGTTTGAAACTGTTTGGAAACCTGGAGCACAAGAGCACAAATAGAATCTAAACTCTCCAGACTGTCCTGTTAAGCATTTTTTTATAAGCCATGAGGATGTTTTAGTTTTAGATTTAGAAATTTAGAATGAAAAAATCTTCATGATTGGTATTGGCCAACTGAAAAACAACAAGATTGTGACTAGGTAGTTGGAAAACCCCCACCTGCCCATAAAGACCCAAATACTCAGCTTAACATCTCATCTAAGCTTCGTCACTCTTATTTCTGTCAGTAGCTCAAGGGTGTTTTGGACTCTAATCTACTCGTAGTAGCTCTGGATCCATTCTCTGAGGAGACAGCAAACCCTTTTTATAAGTCGGCTTGGATAAGGGCGTCTGCAAAATGCCTTAAGTGTTTTGAGTAGGTCTTGTATTGCACATGCAATGCATTATAGAACCACAATAAGATGGCCACCACTTTTAAGCACAATCATTAAAATCAAAGTTACCCTTAGACCTCAGAGTGTATCAGTAAAATCTGACTTCAACAAATATAAACGGTATAAAACAGTCTAAAACCGGTGTTCGTTCTTCTACATGCTCGCTGTTTGCTGCTCTTTCACTCGGCGCGCCGCCGCTCGGCTGCCCGGCCGCTCTCCGGACCCCCTCCCTCTGTGGGTTTTCCCCACCCACTTGTGGCCAGAGACTATCCTGAAAGTTCTCCAGGTTCAAAGATCTTGCGATTTTTTCCGTTTGTTTCTTAGACCCACATAAGAGAAATTTGGGCATTTTTGTTCTTCATAGGCATTTGTGTGTGATGTCGTTTTTAAAAGCCCAGTAGCGGTTATTATTATTATATGTTTTTTAAATTACAATAACTTTTGTTCTACGTGACATGACACGTGACACACCAAACAAAGCTCAGCATGACGTCTGAGACCTTTAGCATCGAAGCAAGCCCAGGGAACTGTTTTTTGGTATATGATGATGATTTAATAATAATAATAATAATAATAATAATAATAATAATAATAATAATAATTTTTAAATCATATAGCCCCTTTCTTAAACCCAAGGACGCTTTACAGAGTGAAAACAAAACAAGCATGCAAACAACAGAGAGAAAAGGAGAGTGTCTTAAAGCAACTCTTGAATTTTGAAATAGAACAAATATTTCAAAGGTTTTTTGGCAGTGAGTTCCATTATTTGGGTGCAGCAACACTGAAGGCCTCCCACAGAGTACAGTCTGTATTTGGGTTTTGTAAGTAAACCGGAGTCCTTTGGCATTAACATGGTGTAGAGATGGAGCAGGTCTTGTATATAAGAGGTTGTGGGGCCATGAAGGGCTTTTAAAAGTCTATAGAAGAATTTTATACTGAATGCACAAGGATACTGGTAGCCAGTAATGTAGCTAATTAAAGCAGATGCACAAAACCTTTTGACATTTCTGACTGAAGATAACACTGGACTGCTCCTCATGGCCCAGTAGAGGGCGCCTGGTCCTCCTTCCAAAAACCTTCACTAGTGAAACCTTAATCATGTGATCAGAGATGGGCAAATAGCATTAGCTTCCTCAGAGAGCACTGGCCTCCTCCAATTCAAACAAGCTGACCTTCAGAGTGGCCCTGAAACAGCTAGAACTGTTCAAAACACTGACTCTGCACCTGCAAACATCACTTTATTCAGAACAAAGCAACAGTGACGTTTACTGGTGTTATCAACGTTGCTATCAACCACAGGTTCAACTTCCTCATACACTGCATGGCAATGTATATTCATACTTAAAGTCTGAAATGTAGTCATGCAGATCTATGGTGGAGCTACAGAATTTCTACCTCAGCTTTTTGAGAAATGGTCTTTAAAGAACTTTTCAGTGGCATACATTCCTGTTTAAAGGTTCAAATTTGGTCTTAGAGATCTATAGTGGAGGTACTGAATTTCTAAGTCATGCTTTTTTTCTCTTTGGAGAAATGCAGTAGAGGAACCGCTTTTTGGTCCTTAAAGTACCTTTCAGTGGGTGTTGAAACTTGAACCAACACTGATGGAAACCTACCAAAGCCAAGAACAGTTCAACCTTTCTTCCTAAGAACGTTGGTCATACAGATCCATAGTGAAGCCACAGAATTTCTACCTCATGCTTTATTTATTTATTTATTTATTTTGAGAAATGCTGTCCTTAAAGAACCTTTCAGTGGATGTTGAAACTTGTACGGTATAGAACCAACACTGATGGAAAGCTACCGAAGCCAAGAACAGCTCAGGAACCTTTACTCCTAAGAGCGTACAGAACAGCGGAACAATTTGCCGGAGGAAACTGATAAGATCAGAGATTTTCTGCTTTGTTAATGCTTCTTCTCGAGAAGTGAATAGATCAGGGGACTGGAGGAAATTGCGCAAAGTGGTGGATGAAAGAGAGCGGACCACTTCCCATCATTGCACTTCAGTAATCTCTCGGCCAATTGGAGTGAAGCTCTTTGTGGCAAAGCTCCAGGAGTGCAAACACCTTCATGTTTCTATGCAGTTCATCATCCATACGCCACATATCTGAGGCATGAAGAGACACAGTTTTTTTTGTCAGCACATATGCAAACTGGATGTAGACTGAATTTGAATTTTGGACTGGTAGGACAGGGCAAGAACACTCAACTGACTTTACAACAGCACACGACATTTGGCAGCCAGGAATAAAACCATACACTCAGGTAACGTACAACATTTCAATTGCAAATATTTTATTATTGCTTCTCAGGAGACTTTTGGAGATGCAAACCCTTTGCATTCACTTCTTGAAGATGTCTCAGGAGAATGATGGCCGGGGTTTGCAAAGTAAGTGCAAAAGAAGGCTTATGAAATGTAAATTTATACTTTTGAAGAAGTGTTTGATCACAAATGTAAAATCCCTTCATGCATGTTCTGCAAAAAGGAGGTGGTCCGCCAAACATAAATAAATAAGTCAGATCAGAACATCTGTAAATATAATGAAACGCTGTAAATCTCCATCCAAGGTTCTGCACTAATACTGTACCAATGGAGCAACTTTTCTCTTTTCACTTTAGCGCTTATTCACCATAAAATTAGCCCACGTTTGTTATACATCAGATGCGGTACCCATGCCACTTGATGCTCCTGTGCTAATCAGTTTAATCTGTTATTCTTGAGTCACAGTCCAATGTGTGTCCGTAATCAAAATAGCTGTATTTGAAGCCATAGCAGTCTCTTCTAATTGCTTCTTGAAAAACTAAAAAATCAGCCAATCAAAACCTCTTTCGGTCCGCTGGAATGTCTTCTATGTAAAGCTGAATTATGCGGTAAATGAACAGACATCCATTGGGTTACTTAACTCATTCATTTCTAGAGAACACACATGTATAGAAAACATTCTTTGCTTCATTGAAGAGGCAACTGTAGGTTTCCTACCTCATTTCTGGTGTCTCCTCATCTTGTTTCACTTCCCCTTTAGAGCATTTTTGGTCTGCAATCACACTCTTTAAAAGCAAACATGCTTTTAAAGGTTCTTCTGAACCTTGGGAGTTTTTTAAAGAACCATCTCATGGGGTGTTTTAGAGGATCACTAGAGGTTCTTCTATGGCAGTGGACCCCCTGCCCTGCAAATTTTAGTGTCTTCACTCCCACTTCAGCTTAAGTACACCTGCATAATTTACTAAGTAGGGGGATCAGGTAGGTTGAGAGCAGGGAAAATACTAAATTGTGGAAGGCAGGGGGTTCCTCAGGACCCTGTTTTGAGAACAGGGAAAAAATCATATTTTTATGAAGGCGTGGATGGACACCATGAGGAGTGCATGGCTAAGCTGTAGAGCTCTTTAGCTTGATGATGTACTTGACAGACCATCTATAAATAATCCTCTTGTCAAAAATTTGCTTAGCTACTTTCTGTTTCACAGTTACAACCTGCACTATGCTTGCAACAAAGCACATCATAATTTGTCTTTGGCCGGTCAACTGAACAAACGTACACAGACTGACACTTTTCCACACAAATTAATGATTTACAACAGTCACCTAAATTAAAGCAGTCACTCAACATGTAGCTGATTTGGCAAAACATGTTTGGTGTCCAGAAAGTGCTTCTTTAGTTTTGCGCTACAGCAGGTAACTAAGCTAAATCGCTTTTAAATTTTTACAAAGTTTTACAGTATCTCTCTGTGTTTTGTTTTTGTTGTTTCTGAATTAATTTCATAGTTCAGTTATAATTAATTAGGTCATTTTACCACTGTTAAAATAGCACTTTGCCAGGCTGCATGAAAGTTGTATGTGACAACTGGCATAAACCGACATAAACATTCGTAAAGGCTTAGTCCAATAACTTTCAGGTCATTTCCTTTCAGCAATGGTGGAAAAAACAAATGGAATAAGCATTTATAAAAATTGGAATAAGCCTTTAAAAATGTTTGTCAGTTGTCATGAAAAGCTTATGTAGGCGTCATGCAGCCTTCCAAATGCTGTACAGTCACAATAAAAGGCTTATGTAGGTGTCATGTCGCTTCATGAATGAGGTGTTACTCTTTTCTGGTTGTGGAAAGGAAAACATCAACATGTCATTGTTCCATTTAATGAAGACATCACATCAACTCAATTGATGTTAGAATTGGGGAACTGGTGTTAGATCAGTGTATATATACAGAACAGGTGACACCTCAGAGGTAAAGGTCTTGGCATTAAACATTCTTCAGACATTCTTTTGCTTTGCATGAAGAGATTTATTTTTATTTTGTCACCCTGAGCTAAGAGAACACTTTTTCTTATCAGTACCATATGATGTTACTATATTTGGTGTGACCTCAGTTTCTTGGCAAGGGTACTCATTTTACGCACGTTGATTACGTGCTGTTGTGTCCGAAAATGACCAAACATGATCCAAAATTCAGTAAATATCCTCTATGATAATGAGAACGGATCATGCACTCCATTTGTGGTCCCAAATGCGTGTAAGTGACATTTTTTGCTGTTGATTGAATCAGCTTGTGCTCAACAACACTGATATCTTATCTATGGGAAAGGATGTGTGTTCTCTTTTTTATTTCAGTTTTCTCAACCAGTTATTTACAGTGACTGTCACAACAACTGCAGGCCATGTGCAGAATCCACTGCCCGCTTTATTCCAGGGCCTGCTCGGGCCCCGGGGCCGGCAGCACCGGAGACGTTATTTGGTGCTTCGTCCTTGTTTTACTCCTTCTCCAGGGACAGAGATAAGATCCCTGCAGTTTTTCGCTCCTCTCTGAAAAATAACAGTAATAAAAGCCACACGCCGCCTCTCTGCGTCAGCGCTCATTCCTGCCTGCAGCCCCGGCCAAGTTCTCTCTCTCACTTCTTACTTTTGAAGGTTTGCCACTCTCATGCTGTCTGGTACTCTGTCTGCGTGTCGCGAGGAGCGGTGACCACTGAGAGAGTTGATTCTGGTGGTCAGAACAATTTGAGACATGGTGTGATTAGTGGAACCTTAATTTATGCTTCAAGGCAGCCAGAGTAGACGTCTGGAATTTGAGGTTAAAGGGAATTATTTCAGCAAAAATGCTGTATCTGGATGGAAGCTAGCATACTTGAATGAACTGTCTTTACATATTAAGCATTTATTAGTATCACACTGTTGATCTTCTGAAGTTTTATTCTTCTTCTTATTATTATTATTATTCATTTCTTCTTCTTCTTCTTCTCCTTCTTCTTCTTCTTATTATTATAGCTGGAATTTGATACAGCTTCTCGTCCGAGCCCGTATTGAATTTTGGCAAAATTCCAATGCTAAAACATTCTTTAATATCCAGTGTATTGAGTGTGTATACACGTTTTTGAACAGTTGATCAGGGGCAAAGTATTGATCGTTTAAAAATTCGATTTTTGTGGTCGCGTCACCTCCATAATGTATCGAGAGAGAGAGCGGAGGGGCAAATAGCCTTAGAAGTGTGTAGCAGCGAGAGTGCCTTGGAGGGGGTATTGTAGATATCATGGCAGCCAGAAAACAACAAATGCTTAGCAACAAATCAGTCCTGCGGAGCTAAAGACACAGCAGACTCATAAACAGTCTATAAGACACTAAAGCTCAGGTCATTTTTAAAAAAAAGTGTGTTCCTGTTTTTTGTGGTTTAATTAAAAGTAATCAGCCTGTGAATGCAGCTGTGCATGCTTTTCGAGCGAAAGCGGTTTGCTCCACCCATTTTCAGCTGTCCTTAACCCTAAATGGCTTGACAATAGACAGCAAGTTAACACTGCCCTCCCTGAAAGAGCGGTAAAATGAAGGTCACTGAGTGAAGAGAGTCAGAAGAAGCGCTGGTTCGATACAGTCACACCTTGCATTTTCTCACGGAAATGCTATCTAGTTTTATGATTGATCTTTGTATTTAAAAATGCTAACATGGCTGAGAATCTATAAATGATAGCATGAAGGCCAGTATGTTTGGATGAAGTTGTCTCAGTGTTTCTCAGCATGGGTCCTTCTCTGTACTTACGTTCTTATGAACTTCAATTCAAATTTCCCATCTAGCCAGAAACAGATCAGAAACCCTGGAAGGGATGAATCAGTAAGGGGACTGTGGTGGTCTTGGGTAATCAGGTTTCCCAGAATGTATTTCTCACAACATAACAGCAATGGTGGCAGAGGAACGACTACAGTTTTAAATTATCACAGGCCAACCAATTCTATGCATTTCCTTAAGGCTTAATTACACCTTTCTGAACTTCTCATTGGGGATGAGACTGAAGTTGATACTGGTACTGCTTATGAATACCGATATCTATACTTTTATTGATCCCACTCTCCATTATTTGGTGCCAAAAATAAAGACCTGATGTGAATAGATTCATCAGCTGTTTCATGGTGACTTTTTTAGGAGAAATAAGGAACTTAACTGTGTCCTGAGGGAAAAGCGATTGCTACAAATGTTCTGCTCAACAAATGTTCTGCTCAACAAGTGTGTGTTGGTGTTGTGCACAGTGCCGCTCTGTCCATCCACTGATCCAATCCAGCATCCACCATTTGAAAATGCAGCTGTTAGAATTGATTATTGCTGCAGAAACACAGCAGAACCGTTTGTCCAGGAGATTCTCCAGATTTCAGTACTGACCAGTTAAGAATTAGAATCAGTCATTTCCCTCATTTATAGGCCAATAAAAGCCCAATAAGGTATAAATCAAAAAGGTGTAAATGCAGCATCTTCAGCCTCAACTCTGGAGCCAAGCTGAGCTGTGATGATCAGCAAGAGTGCAAGTATTTATTTTGCAATTAAATTAATCGTTTTACATTCAAAAATGCTAACATGGCTAACACACAGTATAAAAATTACCATGTATGGATAAAGACTCTGTACTGTAACAAAGATATGAATTTTATATTGTTTTAGATAGGAAGTGCTGAGACACTTCCCAGTATGGAACAGGTGAGTCAAGCAATCCTTGTCTTGGGATTGCATCTCCTGCTTGCTGTAACTGTCAGCCAAATCTCAGAAACACCCAACTCAAAAAAGCATTATTGGACTTCGCAATGCAGACGTTTGTTCTCTCAAACAAATTGATCATCTTTGTGGACACCAGACACAAGTGCCAAAAAATTCCAGGAAAATTAAAAACATAAATTTTATCTCCGTCCCAAAGCGTTGAGTGCGCTTGCGTATCCCATTTCAATATGAAACTGTTTGTGTTAGTCATCTGAAGATCCTGAAGGAAAATAATCTCATACAAATTCCAAATCTGCCCCTTAAACTATACAGGCCAGGGAAGAGTGACCCAGCTTTCTACACGCTTGCTGTTGGATTAATACCGTTCCAGAATAAAAACTGATGGGCCAAGATGAATGTGAATGAGAGAGAACATTCTATACATGTGAATGGGTAAGGACATTCAAGAACAGAGTGAATAGGGAAGGGCATTCTAGAACAAAATGAAGGGGGTGGACATTCTATAACAGAACTAATGCTGGAGGGCTTTCTTAAACAGAATGAATGGGGAGGACCTTCTAGAACAGAATGCATGGGGTGAACATTCTAGAGTAGAACAGGATTAATGTGGAAGAACACCCAAGAACAGAACAAATGGGGAAGGAGCTTCTCGAACAGAGTGAAGAGGGAAGGATATTCTAGAACAGAATGAATGGGGAAGGACATTCTAGAACAGAACAGAATGAATGCTGAAGGGCATCCTTAAACAGAATAAAAGGGGAAGAATGAATTCTAGAACAGAATAAATGGTGAAGGAGATTCTTGAACAGAGTGAACAGGGAAGAGCATTCTAGAACAGACTGAATGGGATGGATATTCAAGCACATTCAAGAGCAGAATAAATTGTGATGGGCATTCTAGAACAGAGAGAAATGGGGAAGGTCATTCTAGAACAAAACAGAGTGAACAGGAAAGAACATTCTAGAACAGACTGAATGGGGTGGACATTCTAAAACAAAATGAATGAGGAATGACATTCTAGAACAGACTGAATAGGCAAGAATATTCTAAAACAGAACGAATGGGGTGTATATTCTATAACAGAACAGAATGAATGGGGTGGACACTGAATAACAGAATAAATGGGAAAAGAGATTCTAGAGCAGACCGAATGGGGTGGACATTCTAGAACAGAATGAATGAGGAATGATATTCTAGAACAGACTGGATAGGCAAGAATATTCTAAAACAGAACGAATGGGGTGTATATTCTATAACAGAACAGAATGAATGGGGTGGACACTG
>JBBPCZ010161818.1:21328-34933 GCA_037974445.1 Brycinus macrolepidotus
AAGAACAGAATAAATGGGAAAAGAGATTCTAGAACAGACTGAATGGGATGGACATTCTAGAACAGAATAAATGGGGAATGACATTCCAGAACAGAACAAAATGAATGGTGAAGAACATTTTAGAAAAGAATGAATGTGAAAAGAGCGTTCTAGAACAGAGTGGATGGGCAACAACATTCTAAACCAGAATTAACATTTGAGAGCAGAACAGAATGAATGGGGAAAGACATTCTAGAACAGAATGAATGTGGAAGGACATTTTAGAACAGAACAGAATTAATGGGGAAGGACATTCTAGAACAGAACAGAATGAATGAAAAAAAAAACAGAAAAAAGCGATGGACATTCTATACACTTCTGCCAATGATCCAACAACAATCGGACATTTGGGTTTACTGATATTTGTTGGTGAATGTTGTGTTGATGTGCCATAAGTTGCTATTGTTTCTACTTCAGTTCTTCACTGTCATAACAACATAACATGCATATTATATTTTATAATAATTGCCTAATATGTCACAGCAGTTAATGAATAATAAATGGATAAGCTTTGGGTTGAAGATGTTATTGATTTCCTACAACACGACAATGTCCATATCCAAAGAGACCAACATATTGTCTCATGTGTTCTGGTTTGCAGGATCTGTCGAGCCCATTTCAGTGCCGGAGACAATGAGCAACACATCTACTGTGCATCATCCCCCCAACTGTAACCACTCAGAGGAGTACAAATACACCACCTATAGTGTGGTGTTCAGCCTGGTCTTCATATTTGGCCTTGTGGGCAATGTCGGCGCACTGTACATCTTCTGTAAGTTCTCCATCAAGAATCGCCTGTCTACCATCTTCCTCATCCACCTGGCTGCTTCTGATCTCGTCTTTATCCTCACCTTGCCCATACGGGTCATCTTTTACTTGACCTATTCTCTGTCCCCTAAATCTACCATGACAACCTTGGCCTTGGCCTGTCGAATCTCCACCTACTTGTTCTACATCAGCATGTACTGCAGCATCCTGTTCCTGACGGCCCTGAGCGTGTGTCGCTACCTGGTGTTGGCTGGCCGAGTTCGCCTCCAGAACAGCGAGGCGTGCCGGTGGGCTCGAATCTTGTGCTGGGGCATCTGGGGCTTCGTTCTAGGAGGGAACACCTTGTACATCTCGTTAACTTTTGGCTTCAACATGGAAGCAGAGGGATGCCTGGAGCCCACCGGGCAATCTTGGGGTTTGCTGTATAAGATGAATCTCATTGTCCTGGTGGTCTGGTTTGTACTTCCATTGACCGTGGTGTTGATTTGCTACTCGCTAATGATACGACACATCATGCGGACGAGGGCAGGCCAGAGGCGGCGGGACGTGGCGCTGGTCTGCCTGGTGCTTTGTATCTTCTGCCTATGCTTCCTGCCCTACCACATCCAGCGCACACTGCACCTCCACTACATTCTGTATGGAAACTGCCAAATGCTAGCCACCTTGCAGAAGACAGTGGTGGTAACTCTCTGCTTTGCTGCCTTCAATAGTTGCCTGGATCCACTCATCTTCTTGTTCGTTGGCCACGGCTTCATACAGGTGGTGAACAAGCTTATTGCTCAGTGTTCACTACAAGGAGTGTCTCACACTGGACTGGTTTCCTCTGGGTCTGATTCTACATCTCCACCTCCAGTGCGGCTACCGTTAATTAAAGGCCCTAAGAGTGCGGAAAAAGAGCAAGAGTATCCTGTGGGATTGCGGTTTGAGCAAAAAACTGATACTACAGCTTGATGTGGCGGCCCACAAATGTACATTTATACCTTTTGATGAGAAAAATACATTGTTTGTGTGATTAAATGGAGCTGGGGTTCATTTGTAGATGATTTTTTCTCCTTGATTAATGGGGCTTATCCACTGGCACAAGGAACCGTGCCGTATGCAAACAAATGTTTTTCCATTAAAAATAAAATGACCCATACCCATGCTGCTCAACGGCAGGGCCAACAGCGGGCCACAGCCGAACTGACTGTGTCACTGCTTTCTGATTGGTGGAAAGGTCACGACAACAGACAGACTTGAAAAGAGGCCATAATTTATTTCTCAACTATCTGCACAAAAAAAAAAATAAGAAGAAAACAACAATGGAGATGCAACAACTGGCAAGTCGAAGAAGTACAAGCACTACTGTCTATTTGGGCTGAAGATGAATTTCGATGGGAGTTTATCTAACACTGTGAGAAACGCAAAGGTGATCTAGGACATCGCTAACACGTTAGCTGGGTTAGGTTTTCATTGCATGCCTAAACAATGAAGAGAAAAAATTGGAAAACTGAAACAAGACTTTAAAAAATAAAAGAGCAACAAAAGCAGGTCTTAGAAAAAAAAAACTCTCCACTTAGGAATAAACAGTCACCTCTATACGTCATCACTGTAGTGCCGACACGTCAGAAACACTGTTATTGGGCTGAAATACACTGGAAAGCTTAAAGCATGCTACAGCTTCTGTACCATCACAGTACAGTTTAGGTACAGCACGGTTCCTGTATACCTGTGGAAAAGCGCTTTTAGTCTAGGAACCTGGAACAGGAACCCTGTTGTTCAGATGGGGGCATTTTTCAATAGACAGAAACACACTATGGCAGCAAAAGGATACCTGGACCTTTCAGGACGTTCCTTTTTCCACATGAATCGGTCGTGTTCCGGTTTCATCACAAAACTCACGTCTTCAGCGGTTACCGAAAGGACACACAAGGTTTTCAAAACAATGGACATTTCTGTCATATGTTCCTCATTTACTAGAAATATACAGACTGCAATGTCTGTCTTATATAAAATACAGCTTTTATGTTTTGACTGCTATGTTTTGCGAAGGAAAGCAGACTTGTGATGCTTATGATTATCTTTTAAGAAGGGAGAGGGACAGACTCATGTGGTTAGAAGACATCTAAGGAGATCAATTAAAGAAAAATGTGTTTTCATGATCTATATCTATGTTCAAAGACATCTAAAGAAGTGCAGATCAGGCTGTATTGGTTTTTGCCAGAGAAGAATGCACATGCGTGGACTGAGCAGTGTTCTTCTGCATGCATACACAAAATGGATAAGCCTGGATTAGTGTATATCTAAAGATTAATGGAGTGCACATGCTCAGGTCATGTTGATTTGCTTCTTGTTAGCATGAACCTTTTTTTTTATTGGTATACTTCATTCGATGGTTTTTGGTTATATACTGGTTATATTGGATATACTCTGTTAGTGAAGCTTTATGGTTTTAATGCCAAGGTCCTTAAATGAGGCTTGAATGAAATATGAATACGAGTAAGCATGATTTCACAATTGTAAGCAGTGCAGTGGAGTTGTTATGACTGCCCATGCCTTCATGCTTCATTTTGTCCTTGTAAGCGCTGTAATAAATGAGATTTCTCACTGTTTATCAAACTTGACCCTGATTTGGCACCCAGCGGAAATTTATAGGAGAGAGGTCCCAGCGAGGTGTCTACAATACTTCAGTGTTTCCCAACCACGATCCAGGAGGCTCCCAGCCCTGCGCACACACTTGTAAATGAGCTGATAAGTCAGGTCAGGTGTGGGGAAATTTGCAGAGCACAGGGCCTCCAGGACCAGAGTTGGGAAACACCGCAGAATGCAAGGAATGGAGCTTCATCTGGAGCTGACCTGGGCAGACGCTCTGCAGGTGCATACCTCAGCTGATCTTCCAAATCTTCTGAGTTTTCCTCTTTCATCTCCTCTGGGTGACCTATGCCTCTCTGATCCCAAAAGAAGGGCTTGAACTCAGTTGCCTCAGAGGGGGCCGGGGCCGAGGGTGATGGTGGGGTGGGGGGGTGCTTTACTCTCCAACAAACAATAACCTTCTGGATCTGTACAGATGAGCTGGTCCATCTCGTGACTGTAAAAGGACCTCCCAAAAAAGAAAGGCCAGCGGTTATTGATCTGGCCTTTCACACTGCAAAGTTCACCTACTGGACAATATGGAGGAAAAAACAGTACCGTAATGCTGTTTTCTGCACACGTACTAATCCTAATGAGTCTTTTTTTCATGCATGTGATACGAAAATCAGGACAATGAGTGGGAGAGGTGGTAATTCTGTTTGTGTATATGGGAGAGGCTGTAATGGCGTCTTGCCTCGGTGCTTAATCTGAGTGAAAAGGGTGAGTCCATTTGTCAAACACAAACAATGACTTGGCTATACTTTAACACACACCAAGGCCTATCCTGTTGCTCTCTCCACACACACACACACACACACACACACACACACTCTCAGAGGCACTTTAGAGTGCAACGTGACAGAGATAGTGAGGGAGATGGGGAGATAAGACAGGAGCGCAATTTTAAACCGAGGTCACATGAAGACGAATTCCCGAAGGCCTATGGCTCGAATGCAGATTTCATTCATGGAGGACATTTAAACAAAGAGGCTTTTTCTCGTATTTGTAAAAAAAAAAAAAAAAAGAAAAAAATCAGGTCCATTTGAGCCACTCTCTCACAAAGACACGAAGCTTCAAACCAGAACCTTCAGTTGACTTTTTTACTGCTCGTCGAACTGAAACCTATTAAGTACAACATTCCAAACAGTGTGGAAACACATGAGATCAGAACAGTAGAAAAAAAATAAACAACAACACTGATCTAAGAGTTGAAATCAACAAACAAACGACACGTCAGGAAACTCTGGTTAAAAAAAAAAGAAAAAAAAATAGGAAGTTTAGTTTTTGTTGAAGGTCAACAGAAAATTACAGACTGATGTTGAAATGATAAAGTCAGTGGTCGTGAGAACATTCAAAGCCATGATGAAGTAACCAGTCAAAACTGTGCCCTTTGATAAGAAAATACCTGAACAGCAGCTATGTAAACAGCATGAAACAAAATGACATTTTGATAAATAAAAAAAGCAACACTGACCACAATCTAATCACAGCCTGATGCGAGGAGGGCATCCGAGTAAAGGAATGTAAAGCTTTTCTTCATATATAATTTACAACTTTGTCGATTATTTCATCCACAAATTTTGTAAAATGATTTCATTTACAAAATTTGTAAGGTTATACAATTAGCAAATATGGAAAAAATTCTAGATTTTGCAAATTCTGTAACATTACATCATTTTGTAAGATGATTTAGTTTACACATTTTGTAGTTATATAATTAGCACATTTTTTAAAATGATATCATTTGCAAATTTTGTAAAATTATTTCCTTTACAGGTCTTGCCGCATTATATAATTAAAATTTTTTGTACACAATTTAAATTTTTGTAAAATCATACAATTTAAAAAATTGTGTGACATGACGCAATAAACAAAATTTTGTTATTGTATATAATAAGCAAATTCTGTAAAGTTATATAATTAGCAAATTTTGTAAAATGATATAATTTACAAATTTTGTAAAATGATTTCATTTACAAATTTCATTTACAGGTTTTGCAACGCTATATAATTAGCCATTTTTGTACAGTTACACGATTTAGAATTTTTGGAAAATCAAACAATTTACAAATTTTGTGAAATTATGTCATTCACAAATTTTCCTTGAGCCATTGTATATAGTTGTTCGTCATCCTTCGAGCGATTTCGAATTCGGTGGGCCACACTGTGAACATGAGGGCACCGTGAAACCCACTCGGGTAATGTTCGTGGGTCACGTCCACACCAGCCTGCCTCAAGCGCGTGACATACATCATGCCGTCGTCCCTCAGCACGTCGTACTCACACGTCAGCACGTAGGCCTTGGGTAGCGGCCGCAGCACCGCATCGGGCACCAGCAGGGGCGAGGCCCGGGGGTCTGTGATGGAACGGGCCAGGCCGTTGGAGCGCTCGGGGGTTTCGGATGCTGCTATAGGCGGGGCGCTGTAATTGAATGCCCGGCGGTACGACTCGGGCAGGAAAGCACTCCAGTTGACAAACTTGAGCAGTGCAGCCGATTCCGGGCTGTTGTGGTCATTGGCCAGCATGGCCTTGAAGAAGGACTTGTCGCTGGTGAAGTATTCGCTCCAGAAACGCACCATGAGCGTGCGGGGCAGGATGGGCATGTGCTGGTTCTGCTGGTAGGATGGGGTGTTGAGATCCAGGGCTTGCAGGACTGGGTAGATCAAGGCCTGAACCTTCAGCTTCACAGTCTGCTCTGGGTCTTTTTGCAACTGAAGTCAGAGACAAACCACAGTAGCCCTTAGAACTCAGAGTGTATTAGTAAAAATCAGATTTCAACAAATATAAAAACAGTGTAAAACAGTCTAAAACCGGTGTTTGCTCTCCTACACGCTCGCTGTTTGCTGCTTTTTCACTTGGCTGCTTTCCGGAGCCCCCCCTCCCTCTGTGGGTTTTCCCCACCCACTTGTGGGCGGAGACTATCTTAAAAGTCCTCTCAGTTTTAAAGATCTTGGGTGTATTGCATTTGTTTCATTTTTGTTCTTTATGTTCACCTGCGTGACGCCGTGTTTAAAACCCAAGTAGCCGTTATTATTATTACATATTTTTAAAATTACATTTACATTTACATTTACGGCATTTAGCTGACGCTCTTAACCAGAGCGACGTACATCAGTGCTCAAGTAGTCCACGTCTGTTCCTTAAACCTGTAAAGCTATACTTAAATCAACGTCCGCCATTCAACCAAGTTACTGCAGGCTAAGTACATCTAGACCTGTCAAGAAAAGTCAGAAGTTAAGGCAAAAGTAAGGAAGGCAT
Source organism: Brycinus macrolepidotus (assembly GCA_037974445.1). Classification (NCBI taxonomy): domain Eukaryota; kingdom Metazoa; phylum Chordata; class Actinopteri; order Characiformes; family Alestidae; genus Brycinus; species Brycinus macrolepidotus. The sequence continues at coordinate 28,004 of JBBPCZ010161818.1, forward strand.
GGAGATAAGAGTAGTTATTACAGTAACTTTGGTTTAGAAGAAGGGGCATCAGCAGTGATATCGCACATCAGAATGTTGCACATAATAATAAAGACACTGCATGTTATGATAATGATTTAGCACAATAAGAAATTGCACATCCTAGTAGCAGCAGAGTCTGATGGGTGAGTGGAGGTGGAGTTATAGAGTCTGATGGATGGGTGTGTGACAGAGGGAGGAGTTATAGAGTCAGATGGGTGTGTGATGGGGAGGAGTTATAGAGTCTGATGGGTGGGTGTGTGATCGGGGGAGGAGTTAAGATAAGATAAGATATACTTTATCTCGAGGGAAATTCTTTTAGGGCTGCCATCCGTGACGGAGTCCGGTGTGTGGGTGCATAACTGTGAGAGGGGGAGGAGTTATAGAGTCTGATGGGTGCGTGACAGGTGGAGGAGTTATAGAGTCTGATGGGTGTGTAACAGTTGGAGGAGTTATGGAGTCTGATGGGTGGGTGGGTGACAGGGGGAGGAGTTATAGAGTCTGATGGGTGTGCGATGGGGAGGAGCTATAGAGTTTGACGGGTGGGTGTGTGACGGGGAGGAGTTACAGAGTCTGATGGGTGGGTGGGTGAGAGGGGGAGGAGTTATAGAATCTGATGGGTGTGTGTGACAGGGGGAGGAGTTACAGAGTCTGATGGGTGGGTGTGTGACAGGGGGAGGAGTTATAGAGCCTGATGGGTGGGTGGGTGTCAGGGGGAGGAGTTATAGAGCCTGATGGGTGGGTGGGTGACAGGGGGAGGAGTTATAGAGCCTGTTGGGTGGGTGGGTGACAGGGGGAGGAGTTATAGAGTCTGATGGCAGTGGGGAGGAAGGATTCTCTGTTGTATTTAATGGAGCACTTTATGCTGAAATAATACTGTTTATAACTATGCACTGTACTGTTGTCTATGTTCACAGATAACAATGTGTTATACCATGTTAGAAACCACATTATCATATCTAATATAGGTTACTTAACCCCATAGTCTGAGGAGAGTGAGTGATGATTTAGGTATGTGCAGGTTTCAGGATACTAACAAGTGAAGTATATGCTTAGCCATGTTTAGCTCCAACCTGCATCTAACATGCTGCCCCGCCCTTACTTAAATATGTGCCAAGCCATGTGAAGTATCACTACTTATGTCAATATTGCTGATTTACTGCTGATCTCTATTACATGCAATAACAGACTCCTAACCACTATTTGTTTTACCAGTAATTCACTTAACTGTAAGTTACTTACCTATAGTATTTATGTATATAGCATTTGTGTATATAGCAAAGTGTACTGAATATTGTATATTATTACAGAAATTTCATATTGAATATTTTCTGCAGAGTTTTTATTGAATTTATTTAGACTTTATATTATATTTCGCTCATAGTCATAACATGAGCAGTTTCCTCTAGGATCAATAAAGTTTTCTGATTCTGATTCTGATTTCTGATTAATGCTCCAGCCAGTCAGAGAAGTTCATTAGCCAGAGCAGGTGATGCAGACTGTGGCTGGAACTGGACTCCTCAGGAAGGTAGATCTTCAGGACCAGGGTTGGAGAACACTGCTGATGGAAATCTGTTTTCTTTTTTGAGATTTTTTGAATTTCTTGTTGTGTGATGTATTCTGTATGGGCCCTCCTGCAGAAGCACCCAACAAGTAACCACATAGTACTGTATGTAATGTTTTACTCATGTGGAAACGCAGTAGAGGAGAAAAGGCGACGACCTATCACATTGTAAAAACATGTTTCATATTTAAACTATTGCATTGTCTTCCCACAGCAACATAATAGATTTGCTACTGCGACTGATTGATTTTGTCAAGCTATTTAAATCTAAGCTTAAGACACACTTGTACAAAATGGCTTTTAGATAACTTTTACTGTCATCTCCGTCTTGTTCTGTTTTATTACTATTATTATGTTTTATTCTGTTTTTTCTCCTTTTTTGTGTACAGCGCTTTGTGACTCTTGCCTGAGAAAGGCGTTATAAACTTTACCTACTTTACTTACTTACAAATGTAGACTGAAACTGGACAGATATTTCTCAAGATTCACCCTCATGACTGTATTAACAACAATATAAGCATGTGAACAACTCACAGTGAGAGCTAGTCAAGCTAAAGGTCAGCCTCCATACCTCAGGGTCAACGAAGCCCCTCCCACTCCTCCAATAAATAAAGAATAAAAGGTACATCTGCACTATATACCTTTTACTCTTTGTTTATTTGGACTTTGTCTCACCTGCTGTGCCACTGCGGCCGCCAGATTGCCCCCTGCGCTGTCCCCCGACACTGCCACCCGATCTGGGTCCACTTTGTACCTGTCCAGGACGTCCACTTGGAGAAAGTGTTTGACTACATGGTACACGTCTTCAAACTGGACCGGGAAGTGGTGAGGTGGTGCCAAGCGGTACCTGCACAGAGCTCAGGTAAGATTTCTCATTCTTGAAGAAAGTAAAGGAAACCAAATTCTACCCAAAAAAATAAGGTCATTAAGAAAATGAGCTAAGTGGGGAAGGTGCCTATTACATGCAGAAGGTCTTGGATTACACAGGCAGTAAACTTTTTTATCAGTGCAGGCTTTCCACAATCATATCTTAACCCTGAAAGGAGACTCCAGGCCTAATTACTATTGCTTGGTCGAGACCAAGACCGGTCTCGAAACCAATTTTTTGTGGTCTCGGTCTTGTCTTGGTCTCGACTCTATTTGGTCTCGGTCTTGTCTTGGTCTCGACTCTATTTGGTCTCGGTCTTGTCTTGGTATCAATTCTAGCCCTAGTCTGTTTTTGGTCTTGGTCTTGGTCTTGGTCTTGGTCTTGATACCCTCTAGTCTCGGCAGTGTCTTGGTCTTGATACCCTCCGGTCTCTGCAATGTCTTGGTCTCGGTTTAGGCGGTCTTGACTACAACACTACTAATTACGCATAGTGTAAATAAGCAAAGAGCACTCAAGAGAGATAACAGTCTGCATTGTCATTTATATGTACTTTCTGAACTGTCTTGTTTAATGCTGGACTATAGCTGGACATGGTTTAACCCTTAGAACTCAGAGCGTATTATTAAAATCTGAATTCAACAAATATAAATGGTGTAAAACAGTCTAAAACTGGTGTTTGCTCACCTACACACTCGCTGTTCGCTGCTCTTTTGCTTGATGGGCGTGTGATGCCATTGTTAAGATCCCAACTGCGGTATTAATACATGTTTTTTATATCTTGCCTTGGTCGTACAGAAGATTTGAGAGACATATGAGGCACTGAGATGATGACAGAACTGTTTACTGTGTTCTCCCTGATGCAATACACCTGAGTCAGCTTATGAAATGCTTCACACCTGTCTGAAGGGCTCCACAATGGAACTGCACAGTAATATGGCCTTCCATAACCAGCAAACAATAACTGCCTCTATATTATTATCCATCACCGCAGTTGCAGACTGTAGCTAGTGTTTACTCCTCTGGCTTCATATAAAATGTGCCTGAAACCAAAGTCACAAAAGAGACGCAGAGTCTTATGATGGTACTTTTCCACTGGCATAAGAAACCGTGCCGTACCTCGAAATGTTTTTTCCATCACAGATAAAGCGGGTCGTACCCGAGCTGCTCAACGGCAGAGCTGAAAGCAGGCCACAGTCGAGCTGCTTTGTGACTGACTGAAATGTTGTAATGAAGTACAAGCTCTATCTGTTTGGCTGAAGGTACATTTCAGAGGGAGTTTTTGACACTGTGGGAAACACGAAGGTGTGCCAGGACATCACTAACAAGATAGCTGGGTTGGGTTTTTGACGTACAGCTAAACAAGGAAACTCAAACAAGACTATGAATAATAAAAGACCACAATAACAAAAGTAGCTCTGACAGAGAAACTTTCGACTGGTTCGACCCCAGGGACACGGTTTTTGGTCGACGACTGGCCATGAACTGTGGGGAGAGAATGACACATCAGAAAATCTGTTACTGGACTGAGATACACTGGAAAATCAAAGTGTGCTACAAGTTCAGTGCCATCGCAGTACAGTTTAGGTACAGCAAAGTTCCTGTATATGCATGGAAAAGTGCCTATAGTGGAATGTCAGGCAGATCCCTGGTTTACCGTACTGGCTTACCGAGTCTAGCAGAGGCGGACGACCGAGCATGTTATAATACTCATTAGCCAGTGTTTGGACAAGCACAGCTAAGTGGATCTGTGCTGAAAAAGGCCCGAGCTGCCAGGCCTTTCAGCCCGTGGCAAAGGAGGTGCCGGTTTGGTTCATCAGAAATATAATGACCCTAGTCCAGCATTCGGGAAACTCATTCATGATTCAGCTTCACTAAATCCAGTTTGGGGTCAGTCAAAGGTCATTAGCATTAGGCTAGTCTATGCTGTCCCGCCAAGGCGACTGGCTGCTCACAGCACACCATAAAAATCCCTTCGAACCACACAGTCACGCTTGCTGGGGGGAGAAAAAAACAAGAACTTCTTTGTTTTGATAGAGAAAAAAGTGACATAATACTCACTCCACAGAAACAACAACCGCATTGAGCTCTGTAACCATCTGTCTGGCCAGAAGATCGTAGGGTCCCATTCCTGCAGGAAGAGAAACAGAGAGGAAAAAATAATAAAAAAAAATAGTGGGATTTAGATAATAAATGCGATACAGCAAGACTTACAAGTGAAAACATCATTTTGTTGCATATTTTAATGAATATTATCATCTTTAATTGTAACCAGTGGCATAAACATCACTGGTCACTGTGATGACCAAGCACACTTAAGTCTGTTTACTCAATTTTACACACCCATGGGTAACTATGATAACTTAATAAAATACTTCAACTATTAGCCTACATTGCAGAAACAACATGGTTGAGACCAAGTTACACTGTTGTTTTATTCTTTGAAGATAACTTTCCTATGATGGACCTATTTATTTTTCTTTGCATGGGGGCCAATACGCCATTCATTCTGACATCCCACAATCAGTTTCACCATTAACCCCCAGAACATGAGAGGCACGCACAAATGGTAAATTGTCATCATGCGACAAAACAACTCTTCATATGGAGGTTCTCCCGGTTTGTGTTGATGCTCGAGGTGTCAGACGTTATGCTGGGCTTTGTTTGGTGTTCCTACATCACGTAGAACCAAAGTTATTGTAATTTAAAACACACATAATAACAATAATAACCGCTACTGGGGTTGTAAAAATGACGTTGCCCATAAAGAACAAAAATGCCCAAATTTCTTTAATTTTAGGTTTTAGAAATAAACATAAAAACCCAAGATCTTTGAAACCGGGAGAGCTTTCAGGATAGTCTCTGCCCACAAGTGGGTGGGGAAAACCCGCAGAGGGAGGGTGTCCGGAGAGCGGCCGAGCGGCGGCGCGGCAAACAAAAGAGCAGCAAACGGCGTTTATATTTGTTGAAATCAGATTTTATTAAGAGCGAAGAGTGATGTTAGAGGGGAGGAAGTGAGAAATAGAGAGCAATCCTACGCCTCCGTGCCAGTGACTGTAGTTGTCTGGCACGGTTCTGACATGGGGTGGCGGTTCCTGAACAGCAGCTTGACCAGACTGCGTGACATCCCATGTCAGATCACGTTATCAGCATTATGTCAGCCATCTAACGGCTGGTAACCAACGGTTACCACCGTCAGGATGCAGGTCTGACAGCTCCACCAGATGGTATGGTTTTGTTTTTGCAAATAGGGCAAAATTTCACTAAGAGAGGATGATGACGATGATGATGATGATGACATTACAAACAGTCAAGGAAAGCATGATACTTTGTTGTCCCATAACTTTTCAGTTCACTTACATGCTAAATTACAATTTAACAAGGTTAGATACTTTCAAGACTTTATTTATACTGACTAACACTGTGTTGATTATATTCTGCCTATAAATACATAACATTTTGCAGACAGATTTTATAACAGCTACTAGCATATCTAAACAGCTCGGTTTTTCAGCTGGTTCACATTGATGACAGCTACATCAGCGGCATTCTCCTATGGAATGACATCATCATGTACTCGGTAAATATAGACCGAGGTCTGACCAGAGGCATGCCGCTATCAGCATATCTAAAAACTGCAGGTGAAGAACTGCAAAGTAACTTTATGCTGCTGGGAACAGGTAGAAAGATGGAAATGTGTTGATTGATCAGAGAAACAAATTATTCAGAACGAGCTGCTTCTGTAGCTCAGATTCCGTATTTGGGCTAGAAAGTTTTCCACAACATGGGCCCTTTAGTCACAGTGTGATGAGCGTATGGCTACACCGTATGTCCTTTTCTAACTTTTAATCTTTCAGAAAGTTCTTATTTGCTTTTGTATTGATAAAAAATGGACTGATATCAAAAAATATATAATATAATATAAAATGTTTTTTTTTTTTCTGCACTGAGTTCCACATTTGACATTTTTTTGTCATAGTGTCATTTTGCCATCAAGCAATGCACTACTATGTCAAAAGTTCTGGTCCTCTAATTTTATTTATTTGATATAATTAGAGGAACCTTAAAATGTGTTTTGGTAAAAATTGGGTTTGGAATTAAGCGGAAGGCCTCTTGGGAAAATAAATGCAGCATTTCTAACCACAAATCTAACCTGAGATTGAAAAAAATGGTTTAGTGTTGAGCAACTGAAGTCGTGAGGTTATGAGTAGGGCAGGACTCACTGGAGCTGCCCAGGCACCATCCTCCCCCGTGCAGGTAGATAATGGCTCTCCTCGTCTCTCCAGCTGCTCTCTCCTGCCTGGGCTGATACACCACCACCTCCACGCCATCGAAAAGCTCATCTTCCACCTGCACCCGCTCGTCTGACACCGGCACCACCTGCTCAGCAAACGTGATGAACATCATCACACCCATGTAGTCCTTCAGCCCCAAGAGCTCACTGAAGTCTGCCTGGAGAGAGTTGCAGAAAAGAGAAGAGAGA
>JBBPCZ010161836.1:0-17498 GCA_037974445.1 Brycinus macrolepidotus
ACTAAAACCCTTTTAAATTAAAAAAACATTTGCGCTTTGGGGCAAATTTTCTTGTGCGATTAAATGCGATTAATCAAAATTAATTAATTACAAAGCCTCTAATTAATTAGATTAATTTTTTTAATCGAGTCCCACCCCTAATATATATATTTTATTGTACATTTTACTGGCCTTTATAAGCAATATCTGCCAGTACTGCCAATGCCTTCTTTAGGTCAGATGCATGGATAATGAGTGACAAAAGGCCATGAAGGACACTCTGATATGTAGGTGGCATTTCTTGACTGTATTTGAAAGATCTTTCTGACTGGACCCACTGCCAATGAGATGGTCTAGACATACAGGCCACCTGGAGCACAGCCATGCTTTTGAAATGCATCCATATGCCTTTGACATCATATAGAGTTAAACCTTCCTTTTTCAAATGTATTGGCTTCTGGTGAATAGTAATAAAGATGTTAAACCCATAGTTACTCCCCAGTATTTTTTTAACTGTGCCTTTAAGAACTACCAGTCTCTTTTTAGACTCAAGCTAATGCTCAGTGAATATATCAGTTCTGACAGCACTTTACTTCTGGATTCAATTTTCAGTGGTCTGGCTAATTGCAGTTTTAGAACATCATTGTCGAGAAGCTGAATAGACCAGATGTGCGGTCCAATGACTCGAGAGAAAAGTCCTCATCACATTCCTTTCTCTTTATTTTATGCATTCTTTTTAAATATCAGTGATCAGATAGATATCCACAAGGAGTCCAGTGAGTTATGAGCATGATTAAGAGTAAAACCTCACTGCATCACTGAAGCTGTTTTTGTTCTACACTCAGACAATTAATAGACCAAAAAGCACAGCTAAATGGAGATCAGTCAAGATTAGGGAAACCTTGAATTTATAGCAGGGTGAAAAGCTGTTTCACTTAATTGAACTTAGAGGTCAAGCATCAGTAACATCCTACCCAGATAGCAGCACATGCAATCATATGACCTGCTGTAATATTTGAAGTGAGAATCCTGTTAATTTTGCCAGTGATGTTATACATACAATTCTTTCCATGGTGAGTGTGAAGATGGGCAGTTGGTGACCTAGTGGTTAGGGGTTTGAATCCCAGGACTGCTAGTGGCACTGCTGAGGTACCCTTGAGCAAGGCACCGTACCCACACACTGCTCCCCGGGCGCCCTCTGTTGGTAGGAGCCCAATGCTTCACTTGGTGAATGGGTTAAATGCACAGAAAGAAGTTCACACTGTGTGCTGTGGTGTGTTCACGTGTGACTATAAGGGACCACTTTACTTAGCATGTAACACAGTATGGTGTGTAACATAGTGAAAAGTACAGATTATTAACAAATATTTTAAATAGAGCACGACATAAGGATAAATAAATGTGAACATTTGTAGTGTCAATGATGCATAATAGTATATTCAAAAAACCAAAAGCACTTTGATGTTGGTTTCAATAAGTTTTATCCTGTTGATGTTACTTAACAAATATAAACCGAGTCAGATGTGTGGTTTGACAGTGAGTTACTTCGTAAGTCTTTGCTTCGTCAGTGCAACCTATCTTTCCTCTTCACTCCTTTTGTTAGTAATTTTCGTATTGTTTTATTCCTCTTTGTGTTGCCTTCCGCTCTGCCTTACCTTCCCATGTGTGTGCATCTTTTAATGCTCCTAAAATTCCTAGCCTTTTTATTATAGGCCATAAGAGCATCAAGTTAAGTAGGTGTTTATTGTCTTTTCAACCATCTACACAATACACAGCGAAACAAAATCCTCATTCCTCCAGAACCATGGTGCAACACAAAGTACAAAAAACAGAAACAGCACAAGACTACATAAGTGCAGGCAAGACAGGACTACACAAAAAGTGCAAAATGACTTAAAAAGCACAAGAGCGAACAATACAATGTTACAGAACAGAACAGCACACAGTCCAGCCGACAAAGTGGTAACAGTACTAGTGTGATAGTACTAGTACACATCATTGTGTCGGATACTGTATTCTAGCACCAAAGTAATTAAGTGTGCAAAAATGCAAAGACAGAGGTAGGAGTAACAATAAATAATTGTATAAAAATATCCATCAGTTTTAGCAACAGGATTAAAAATGCAAAGTTTATAATAAATAAATGGTATTTACAATGAGCCTATTCATGGGGGAGTGGCAGCTGGAGTATAAATTTTGTTTACGATAGATGTTACTTTGTATCCTGCTGCTAAGCATGTTTTTACCACAGCTGGGTAGTTCGGTAACAATTAAACTAAATGACTTAGATCGATTACATTGCTTATTACCTTGTGTTGTGTGTTATACTTGAATTAATTAACACTATCATTATAAGCTGAATTGAATACTACATAAAGTCAATCAGTTCAGTTATTTAGAATTTACACAAATCTCTTGTGTAATTCATTTAAATTCAAGTAAATATTACTCAGTTAGGGATCTTGTTTCCGTTGTAGAGGCAGGAAGCATTAAAACACTTATTAAATATTAAATATTTCAGTAAAATCAACATTTTTCTTTTTATATTTTTGTTTGAGTGCACAAAGTGGTGTTGAACAATAGACTGATGGCCCCCAGTATGGGGGCCTTTAATCTTTAATTGCTTCAGTCCACATCTTATCACTGCTACTTTCTTGGCTTTATTTCTACATAGTTGAAACTCAGTCTTCTATAGTGAGGACAATCTCTTCCAGTCCAAGGTTTTATGCTGCAAGGGAATTGATAAACCCCAAACAAATGATTTCGCCAGTTGAATGGGACAGAAGTGTTTGGCCTGTAAAGGGGTTGCACTGATTGCTTTGAAGTAGAAAGCCAGCTCGAATACGCACAGCAGAGTCACATTGTCAGATCTGATGTGAAAGCCTGAGTTAAAGGGGAAACATGAGCCATCGGACTAAATGCCCTCTCTGCATAAATCATCTCAGAGTTGTGAGGTCTTCTGTGTCCCCCTAATGAAGTGCTTTGGCCTTGTTAACTCAGGGCCCTGATCAAATGCAGAGCATAGGGGACCTCTAATTACTGCAGTGCATAATTTCTCTGATATCTGGATGGATTCTGACACAAAAGAAGAGATGGGTGGGGTGGGCTGCAGAGCATTCATCATAGACTTTATAGGAGAGTGAATCATTAAGTGCTGCTGAAGTGTTCATTAATGAATAGTTCAGTAATTTGGGGAAACTATTCACCCTAACCTGACTCCAATTAAACTGTGTCAGAGAAAAGTATCAGTTTACCAGTGTCACGTTTCAAAGCATATCAAAGGCCGTAGCAATTTAAGCTGGCCAAGTCCACTGCATCCAAGATCTTTGGAGAGCTAAGTGAGTTTCAAGAAAATGAAGAGTCTTTAAATCAAAGTTCACTTCACCATATTATATTCCCTGGACGTCTTAATGATGTCAATGAAATATATGAAACTCAATAATTGTGATTTATTTTGCCTTTCTGGCCTTCTCCATGCACTAGTCTTTCTGAAAGTACCATGCATTACCCACCCCACTTTCCCTTTGCCAGTAATTGGTTTGGCAAGGCCTAGAAGGCCAAGAGCCTTCACTGCCTGGCACTCTGCCAGAGAGAGAGAGAGAGAAAGAGAAAGAGGGAGAGAAAGAGAGAGAGAGAAAGAATAAGGTCATGACAAAACCTCGGACAGCTGATACCTCCTCACTGCACAGCTGAATATGAAAGCCAAAACAGGACTACTTCTTCCATCAGAGAAATACAGAGCCTAATTAGTAGAATATTTTTTCAATTCCTAGTGATTATTCAGTAGATGACATGTTGATCTAAACTGCTTTTACACTGATTGGCAAAAATGCAACAAATTGTATGAAAAATATCGTTTGTATGTATTTATAACCCAATGTATTTCTTAACAAATACCAATGTCTATCAAATATATCAAACATATATTAGACACTGCACATGTCACAAGACATTGTTATGTCATTAACAACTTTAAAATGCAAAACAGACACATTTAAACTGACTATATGGCAATTGTGACAGTGAGTGAGGAGGACTTGGGTGAAAATGGGTGAATTTTTCAGTCAGTTTAAAGAAAAGTCTGCTTAAAACTAGACTGCACAGAATTATGATGAAACATTATGAAACAGCCTCCTCACCCTAAGAGAGCATGATGCTGTCCGTCAGGAAGCATGACCAAGTGTTTGAGAGAATGTCTGATGGGTTGTACACGTAATAAAATCACATGAGGCAACAAGATGACTTTTAATGCAATATTTTCCAGTGAAAATCATCCGGACGGGGCTGAAGTCAGGAGGACATGAGCTAGAACTGAGAGAAGGCTTAAGGGACATTTCACCTACTTGTGTCATTACTGTAGACTGTGAAACTGTGATCCAGATACACCTTTTTCAACACCACATTAGGCACATATGCCTAATATAGGTTGTGCCATACATAAGGACTTTGTATCTTTTGTCATGAATATGACAAGACAAGACAAAATATCAAAGCTTTTTTGGAAAAATCTTTTTAAAAAAATTGTTCATGTGATGTCATGAAATTTGTATATCCGTATGTTCAGCCCACTGTTCAGCCACGCCTATTTACACTGAAAGTTAAAAGAGTGTGTTTCTGCCTGGATTCAGGGCAGCCAGAATGGTTTTACAAATATCAGTGTCAAACATATTGTAACAAATAGGTTGTTTAACTCTAAGGGATAAAGATTGTTTAGAAAATGGTCAGGTAAAACTGAACTGTAACTTTTTTCTAAGATAAAACATTATTAAACACAGATCTTATAAGAGAATAAACTACAAGGAAAATATAAAATATGGGCAAAGGAATAAAGTAGGTTGTTTGACTATACTGTGTCCAAAATGTGCTATGACTAACCCTTTAATCATCAGCACTTACAGATGGCATGACATCAAGGGACTTTTCCCAGTTTGGAATTCTTAGAAACCTCAGAGAATTAATTAAATTTTGATTTCCATCTAGCTCCGTCTAATGCCTGAATCTCAGGCAAATGCAGCCTAAGCCAGGGCACCAGCTGGTCTGAAACCAAAATGAGCACCACACACACACACACACACACATACACACACATACACACACATACATGCAAAGCAAGAGCACCTCCTCTCTGTTATAGAGATCTGTTATCCATGCTCCGTGCTCCGGCTCATGTGAGAGAGATGAATTCAGGCCTGTCAGTGCATACTTCTCACTGCCTCTCCCACAGTCTCTCATGTCTGAGCACACTTTCAGAGATGTGTCAGTGCAGCTCTAAATGCACTGGGCAGGGTGACACGTGTCTACTTAACATGCACTGGGAGTAAAGAATGCCTTTACGGTCCCATGAATATTCAAGGCTGCTCCCAGTCTTATCACACCCACAGCCTTGCTCTCCACACACAGTACAGGCAGCATGGTTACACTTCCCCACATCACACACTTAACACTTTGATTTGCCCAAAAGCATTAGAATTAGAATTTGGGGCCACTTGAGACTACAGGAACTAAAAAAATAATGTATAAATATATTTTTATTGGTCCTTTCGTCAAAAAACATGTAAAGGACATCTAGTGTTTTCCTATTATGTAAAAAAAAAATACAAAACCACAAAAAGGGGGTACAGGGTTTTGCTCCAACAGCAACAATATGATCATTCATAATTTACCAGGGAAAAATAGAACCTCTACGGGTTAAACTAGTTCAAATAACTTACATTCTTTTCACTCTGAGCAGCAAAGGCACCTGTCATTCCAAATGCAAATTCCAGTCATCTGTATAAAATCTGTTTTACCCTCTCTGCCATCAAATTCCCCACCCATAACATCCGTCGACAGGATTTTCACATTTCTTCAGGCTCCTAGTCTCAGATATTAAAAAGCCTCTTTTTCGCCCCAGCCGTGACCTAATTTTTCTAATCAGAGGAAAACTGTGATTCAGCACTTCACAGGTACCATCCCAGAGGTTTCATTCTTTGATCAGATGAATAAAACATGTATAAACAATAAAAGTGGGCAGCACATTTTGCAATGTGTCTAATCAAATTGAATTTAGATCACTTGCTTTCTCAGTGCCTGGCCTGCTGTTAGTGTTGTGTCATGGAACACAGCTGAATTATTGAAGAGAGCTAGAAGATTCATGGAACAGCTCTGCTGTAAAGATGTTACTGCCAGCCAACGGTAAAAACAAGCCTCAAGAAATGAGTCTGAGAAAAGTCTGAAACTCATCTGTACACAGAACCTGCATTACTGTAGGTTTCGAAAATATCTCACATTCATAGAATCATACATTTAGAGCTTGTTTAAAAGAGACTAGGCTACTTGAATGGGCACTGCTCTCTTTACAGTCATTTTCAGCTTCATACCTTTTCGGTATTATCAGAAATGAGAGGTCCTTGTGGTATTACTTACCTGCATGAAAAGGGGAAAATAAGCATACACAGACTCTGCACTTTTGTCATTTGAATAATAGACAATAATTTACTGATATAATCAATATCGTGTTTGTGTTATGGTCATGGAAATCATCAAAGAATGTTCAAAATGTTACCTGTGTTACCGTGTGATCGCTTATGGTAGGGTAGATGATGTTTGTCACATTAAACTTACATATGGCTGTTGAAAGAGAAACTACGGTAATATCTCTTCAACAACTCATCTTACAGTAACAGTTAAACTCATATAGAAAGACCACAGATAAAGCTGTGTCCAGAAATACTCCGCAGAATGTATTCTGCTCAGGCAATCAATGCTCAGACAAATGTCAAACCATCTGAAAAACTGAACAGACTCCCCTTTCATGCATGTTGCACATAGCAGAGGCTATGGGTCTTTCTGCAAACGCAGTCAGTACCTTTCAGACAAAATGCTTTGTACAAAAAATTCTGAGCAATCAATTTTAAACAATAGCCTTAGAGCAAAACAAAGGCAAGGTTTAGGATTTTAGAGATGGCAGACAGAGGAAATTCTTCCTAGGAACATTCATCACTAATTAAAGCAGAGCTATTGGCCTGATGATTTATGGCACCTGCAGGGCAAACACTCGCAACAATGATGCTGCCAGTCACACAGGCTGGCCATGCTGACTCCGGGCTGTGTCTCGGTGCGCTGAGCCCAGCAGCTGCTGTGCTCTTTGCGACTTCTAAACCACTATCTACGGTCTATAAATGCTGCTCTCTCCTCATAATAAAGGGCACAACAGACAGTTTCACTGCTGATAAAGAGCAAGGGCCTTTTCCTGCAGTTTTATCTGGTTCTAGCTCAACTGGAAATAAAACTGCTACATTCACTATAATAGGTTTTAATTGCCCTATTCTGTTTAATTCTATTCAAATGAACAGCAGCATTAATGATGTAATAGCACTCAAAGAGATTAACTAATTATTGAATATTATCAGTGCCATTAGTCTCTGGCTGCCTTATTTCATAATAATTTGCTTTTCGAGATAAAGAGTCGAAGATAAGCTACACCTTTGTCTACCATGGTGGTGGGGGAAATAATACAATATGCAAATAAGCCATGCGAAAACAGGCCATTAAGATTGCTCAAACGACATCAAGCTAATGTTATGTTGTTTAATTACACAGACGAACCGCAGATTCTGTGCTTTTTATTTTTTTGGAAATGAAATTAAATCAACGGAGCGGATTGGGCTAAGGAAATAAATCCTGTCTCCTGGCAAGCGTGCAGGCTGAGAGTAGAGATATATTTTTCAGAAGTGGAGGAACACAGCAGCGGCAGCAGCACATGGTTTGCACCCTGCTTGCATGGTTCACAAGCTTTCACAGATGGATATGTGTCACTTTTTATGTGTGATGTTTTATCGCTCTGCATCTCTTTCAGGCAGCTCCTGTTGTTCTTCTGCTCTTTGGTATGTGTAGTTGGCTGTGCAGTAGAGCTGGGAAGCATTAATAAAATTCAGTATCAAAATGCTTTCCAAATATATCATGTTATCGGATATTTTAAATTGCATTAATAAAGTTAATGAACCTATGGTTCCAGGGTATGTGAACAGATGCTAAAAGAAGGTCTTACAAAACTGTCATAGCTTATTTTGATTGGGCTAATCTTCCCTTAAATATACAGCAAAGCATATCTTGCATAGTACATTGTTACTGGCATAGCAGCAGGGATATGGGTATTTTAAGTAACAGCACTGTATGATGGACAAAAAAAACACTAATACCACTAAAACTTAAAATCGCTATTGATGTGATTGTGTAATATGCTAATATAGATGATACACACACCTAGCACTACTGTCTGTGGAACATTGAATTACAGTCAAATGATGAATGTTGAAATGATGAAACCCTATGCTAACACCGAAAGAAGAGGTGTCTGAAACCAGTACAGGCAAGATATACATTAGACGTTCTTCTGCTTATTTAAAAAAAGAAGATATATATGTATATTTATATACATATAGATGTATATTCCTTTATAATGAATCAGTTCATTTGGCTCTCTCATGGTAGTTAGTACAATGTCACATTGTCTATACAGACTGCTGCTATAGCATAACATGCAGATATTCTTTATTGTAAACGGCTCTGGGGCCTGAATCCACATTAAGTCTTGGAACTATTCAGTTTCATTGTCTTTTGTAAACTCCCATTTTACCTTGCCTTACAATTCACGAAGGAAAACTTCCAAGCAAGTAGGACATGAAAAATTACTTGCTCATTGCTTGGAGCTACATTACAATTAGGTAGTCTTAAAATGGAATCAGCAATGCACCACTGTGCAGGTATATTTACCAGAAAATTGTATCCATTGTTCCTGCAATGGGCCTATAAAAATCCCTAAATGACAAATAGCCCAAATAAAGAAAAAGCATACAGTTGTCGTAGTGTCTCCCCTGAGAGACTCCATATAGGCTCTTACAACCCTAACTTTGAACTTCTTAAACTTTTTAACCTTTGACTATTCCATCCACACACTGGAACCTCCAGATTCTGACGTTATTCTTCTTCATGTGCATTCAGAAATGACAAAAAGCACAGCCAAAATTTAAAGGATGGGTTTTCTTTTGGCAAAGTAAGCCTGGATGCACAAAGACATTTATTATTTAGAATACACACCTTTAGCAGAATTTTCCACTTGTTTCAGCAGACAAGAGAGTAATAATACAAAAAAATTGATGTACATTCCCTGAGGAGTGCTGCCGGGGAACGAGAGTGCTGCCGGGGATCTGTGTTTATGGACTTGACAAGTCACAAATCATAATGTTTTGGCTATAGATATTTTTGTTAACTTATGTGCCAGTAAAGAGATGCCACTAAACACCAGTTTTAAGTGTGTGTTCCTTCTTGATTCCTTCATCAGTGGATTTTCTCTGCACATCCCTCGCTGTTGTCAAAGTATTAATTCCAATCAAAATCATGCTGTGACTTCTCTCGCTATGTCATCAGATATAAGAAGATTCTCAAATCATCCATTTTAATTGCTCACCGAGACACATCAATGAGGCCGATCAATATGATACTGACATTGTGCAAACCCTGACGGAGCCAGGATATATCAACGGATAAGTGACGAGATTTTTCAGGCTGATGAAACCTTGAGGGCTCCAATCACTTTCATGGTAACACCAGGACTTGAAGGATGTATTAGGAATTTGTAGTGACAAAATAATAAAAAGACATGCTTACCCAAGATTCACGTGTAGTTTGTTCTCCCCGTAAGATTGGTAGCCTTCAGCGTTCTTTTCTAGAATCCTATTCACGTAGAGTTCTGCATGCCGTTTACTCTGACAGCTTTTTCCCCAACATCAAAGGTGCTTTCATTAATGGTGCTAACAGGGTGCTTTGGCAGCCTATATGGGCTGACAGAACATTCTCCCTCAGAATTCCTCCGCTTTCACTAAAAAGTCCCAAATGTCTGCTCATCATGAACAGTTCCTCATTGAAAATCGTTCATGGCTCTTTCAAATTCACCTTTAGTGTCTCATTGTACAGGCGATGAAGGTGTCTTTAGAAAAAGTCATGATTCTATAACGAGCTTATGCTAACTCATTTAACAGTTCTGCCCTGCTGAGCCTATTTACAGGCAGCACAAAAGAGTGCCCAAAAGCACAGGACCTAAAATCAGCAGGCCTGTCCTCAGAACTGGGTTCATTTGCTTCACACTGAATCAGGAGTGCTGCAACTTCAACTCAGCATGACAGCAGAAGCTCAGCAGGAGCTCACAACGCCAATAAAGGTTAACCAAACAACAAAACGCTCACCTATGAGTAATGTTTCATTTTGCCATTTAGGTCACATTAAATCAGAACACATGATGCATGCTAAACCATGGGCCATATATATTTTTAAAACCTTCTTTCTTTCCACATTTGTAACACTCACTGAAAACTTGCATGTTCAGGACCTGCTTGTGTAATCGCAGTCAATGCTTCTTTAATTTATACTGATATGCTAAGAAAACGATCTCCTCTGTTTATAATGCATGGCCCAATTTGGTAATGATATGCAAGTTAATTATTAAGTTTAGTTTTCTTTCTGTGCTCCAGCTCAGTGGCACACATTAGATGTGCATTAGGCACGGTTCGTTATGATGATATTTGCATGGGAAGTTACTGACTTTCTGTCCTACAGAGAGCGACATTCAATCTAGCTGAGTGGTTGATAATGGCATGCAACATTTAAGCTGCTGCTTGTTTGTCATAAGTAAAACTTCCAATTAAATAAACAGACAAAATGTGCATAAACAAATTCCTGCATGTATGAACAGCAATTTTAGCATGCATTCAAATTAGGATAAACAATATTTAATCACTGTCATCACATATAATTCATATAACTGTGCTTTCCCTAGTGTATCATGAGCATCATCATTCCTTTTAGAAAACTGAATAAAAACAACTACAAGATTTTGATTAATTAGAGAGAACCTGTAAATGACATCCTGTGTAGAGTAACTCCATATATTTGATAGTAACAAGCATCTTATTTGAGGACAGCTCAGTACCCAACATACCTCAAAGCTAAATATCATGCAAAGGTCAGACTGGATTTACTTGTCACCATCCCATTCCAATGGAAAAATGAAAAACCAACATGATACAGTTTCTTGCATTTTACTTTGTACCCAGAAGTACTACACACTGATCAGCCATTAAAACTGCCTGCCTAATATTGTGTCGGTCAATGTGTTGCCAAACACAGCTCTGGCCCATCAAGGTGAGGACTCCACAAGACCTCTGAAGGTGTGCTGTGGTATCTCGCCCTGAGACATTAGCAGCAGATCTTTAAGTCCTGGTAATTGCAAGGTGTTTGCAAGGAATTTGGAGGCCATGTCAACACCTTGAACTCTTTATATTGTTCCTCGAACCATCTCTGAATATTTTGGTTGAGTGACAGTGCATATTATAAAGCTAAAAGAATCCACTGCCATTAGGGAGTACCATTACCATGAATGGGTGTACTTGGTCTGTAATAATGTTTAGGTAGGTGGGACAAGGTTTCCCAGCAGAACTTTGCCCAGAGCATCACATTGCCTCTGCCAGCTTGCCTTCTTCCCATGGTGCATTCTGGGGCTGTCTTTTCCCCAGATAAACAACACACACACCAGACTGTCCACATCATGTAAAAGAAAATGTGATTCATCAGATCTAGCCATGTTCTTCTATTGCTTCATCCCTTTCTCCAGTTCTGATCCTCTCGTGCCCATTGTAGGAGCTTTCAGTAGTGTACAGGGGTCAGCATGAGTTTTGGAGATTCTCTGACTTAGCCTTCTAGCCATCACAATTCAGCCCTTATCAGATCTTTGAGCTTGCCCATTTCCCTTTTTCCAACACATCAGCTTCAAGAACTTACTGTTTGCATGCTGACAAATATATCCAACCCCTGAGAGGTGTCATTGTAACGAGATAGACAATGTTATTCACTTCACTTCTCAATGATTTTGTTATGGCTGATCGGTGTATATACACTGACAAAACACTATACAGTGGTACCCCGCTTAACGAACGCCTCACAGAACGAACATTCCGCATAACGAACGCCGCCGCAACCGCGCGCGTGACTCGCAGAACGAACGCGTTTCATACAACAAACCGCGCGTCGCAAGTGAAAATCGAGTTTTACGTTAAAAAAAATGTCTGAATCGGACCAGATGTGTCTCAGATGAAGACAAAGCATCATGTTTGTTGTTTCTCCCCATTAGTGTCATTTTTTTCCTGTTTTGATGTGTTTTTGGTGTCTGTCTTTACTTTTTTCCAGCTCTCAAATGCAACATTTTGCCCCATAGCTCGGCGAGGGGAAAAAACGATCGCGCTCAAACTTTACATGCCCATAGATCTCCCTGAGACCTTTTCCCCGCTAGCCCCCGGGGAACCGGACTTTTTAAGCCCCAAAGCTCCCTATGGCTTTTTAACAGGGGCGGAAAAAAGGGGACCTGCCCCTTTAATGTGCTCCGTGCACAGAGCCGGTTAAAACAGAGCATTTTGCCCCATAGCTCGACCTGGAAAAAAACGATCGCGGTCAAACTTTACAGGGACCTACAGCTCCCCGAGACCCATCGAACAAGGCCGGTTGCGAAGCTCTCCTCACCGGGGACCCGGAACGACGGTCTCAGGAACACGAAACTTCCGAGCCGCGGCGCTCGGCCGGGCAAGCACACGGGCTCTTCAAAATTTACAGGCCGATAGGTCTCCGGCAGAACTTTCGAACGTCACCAAGCACAAAGCTCTCCTCCCCGGGGAACCGGAGTAACGGCCCCCGCGAGCCTCCGCACTCCGAGCCGCGTTGCTCCACGGAGCATTCACGCAGCCGCGTCGTCTGCGCCCACTGGAAATGGAAAATTCCAGCTCTGACAACTAAAACTGGACTGAAAATGAAACTTGTTCATAGTGTGTGTGTACATACTTGTTCATAGTGTGTGTTTTCCCCTCATTACAAGTGCTGTGTCTCTATTTTTTAGTAATTTTCTCGATTTTTCGCAGCGACCTGGAATGGATTACACGATTTCCCATAGAAGTCTATGCGAAATTGTGTTTCGCATAACGAACTCCCTGCATAACGAGTGCGCTGCTGGAACAAATTGCGTTCGTTATGCGGGGTACCACTGTATTAGGTATACCTATCTGCTTGGAAGGTGTTCCTAATAAAGTGGATCTTCAGTATAGGTGGCTGCATGACTAAAATGGTCATCATGTAGACAGGATAAATATTCTTCTGCTTAACTAAAAACAAAACTCTTGGTCTCTTTGCCGTGTTAATGTCCATCTGCTCATGTTGCTTTGCGCTGAACTCAAACCTCTGGCTCAGCCCTCTGATTACACTGATGATTCCCAAAGCTCATACAGCCCCATATGTCCATCAGAGTGCTCAGTGCTTGCAGGCTTTAATAGGGGCAGCATACAGCTGGAGAAATGCTAAGTCACTAAGAGAGAGCTGGACATGAACTCTGATTACAGCTGTTAGCGTGCTGGATGATAGGCTCATAGCTATGCTACAAGGCCAGTGTTCTTCATAGTTTCATGTGCAGTTCTGAGTGAGCAGCCACTGCTCTTACTCCTTTTTGTTGTTTGTGTTGTTTCTGAGAGTACAGTTATATTGTAAATGGGCCAACTTATCATTAGCATACTGGCTGCTGCACTGTGATATTCATTTTGTACTAGCCCACACACTTCTGGCTGTTTTTAAAAAATGCCTCTAGCCTGATTTCCAGTGTTGTTGTGTGCTATTTTCACATCTAAAATATTTAGCACATTTTCTGGCTTTTACATTTATGGACTGACCTGTTTCAAAATAGATCCATGGTATGTATTGTTGCTTATTTTGTGCATGTACTACCCCAATTAGCAATTACATTAAAACCACCTCCCTACTATTGTGTATATCACCCATGTACTGGCAAAACAGCTCTGACCCATTTAGAGATGGACTCCACAAGACCTCTGAAGGTGTCTTGTGGTATCTGGCACCAAGACATTAGCAGCAACTCATTTGACTAGTTTGTCCATCACATCCCACAGATGCTCAATTGGACCTCAAGCTGCGACGCACAGTTTGTTCCTTGTCTGAGTCCCTCAGATTCATACACTTGCCCGTTTTTCCTGCTTCCAACATTTCAGCTTCAAGAACTGACTGTTCACTTATATATCCCACCCCTCGACAGGTGCCACTGTAACAAGATTACTCATTGTTATATCACTTCACCAGTGGTTTAACATTGTGGCTGATCAGTGTATGTGGGCTTGTTTTCCATGCAGTAATAAAAGAAGACCAATAAATATTGCTCTTTCATTAATTAAATAACAGGGCTGTTGTGCTATATTATAGAACTGCTATCAGCAGCATCTTGTCAGTACTTGACAAAGTGTTCTGGCCCACCTGATTATTCCATCTGGCACTGTCGTAGCAGACAACAGCAGCACTTCTCACTAACTAGTGTTTTAGTGATTTAGACCATGAACGCACAGATGTGAACAGACTGTGTCTGTAAGTGCTAATTATCTGAGAGTGTGGGGAAGTGGCAATCATATAATCAATCATTACCATATTTTCAGGTATATGGTTTAACACAATTTGTAACACAATATAATTACAAATAAACAGCTCTAACATAACCATTACTGGGCTAGGTACCACAGTGGCTTAAGCAAGCATATTATGAAAATTAAACTGTAGTTATTTACAGAGTTAATTACAGATAAAGTCATACTCATGCAGTGATGCCAAAATACCTACACTAACTCCAGAGAAACTTGCAGCTTCCAGCTCTTTATTCAGTATGTTCAGTGGGCACTGCTAATTAAACAAGTCGAACTATGATTCGTGGGCTCAAGCTCCAGCTGAAACATCTACCCACCGCAATCAATAAACCTTTATATACTGTTTGCCACCAAATGACCAGTTAATCCACTCAATCAAGCACCTCAGTGCTCAATTCATTAGAATGACATTACATTTGCGGTGCAAAGCAAATGAGATGCCGCAGCAATCTTAAGAACAAAGCTCTGGAAAGAAGTATGATAAACATTTCATTAAGGAACCAAATGTCACGGAGAGGTCCTCAGTCACAGCATGACAATACATAAGAATTACATTCACTGCTTATGAGGGGAGCTGGAAAACAGTGACTATCTCAATACAGAGAGAGTCAATAAATCTTATAAGCACACAAGGAAAACTAATATAATGCCTGAATTTCAGAGGCTTCTTCTTCTCATTTTGTGTTTTGTCATTTAAGTCTACCGTAATATGTCGTCATTTTGAATGAAGTGAGAGGTGGTTCATTCAAAAGGCGAATTGTTATTAAGAAACCTAAATTATAAGAGCGCTCTTGATCAGATTACATTACATTAGCCATGCTAAGGCAACCTTATTAGGTGTCTTATTAGGTCTACCAGCTTCTCACTCCTGAAACTGAAGGAGAAAATAGAAAGTAAGTAATTGGAAAAAGACTTACGGATGGAAGACTTAATCAGAATATGACTGAAAGAGAATGGGAGATTAATACAGACTATAAACTAAAAGCAATATGAACGCTGTCCACTGGTAACACAGTCATTTTGAGGGTAAATGTATTTGATTTAGGATACAGTAGCACTGACTGCTCATACTGAATATGTGTTCCACTGCATTAATAGATTGATCATGAAAATACAGTTGTTTGTCTGCTACTCCTAATAGCCTTGTAGGAAATTGTTCAAATTTATTAAACACTGTCCAAAATTCCATTTACCCTTTATACAGGGGCACTGATGTAAAAGATAATAGACCAATCATAAAAAAAGTGGGAATCTTTCAGGGATATTATTAGAATGGGAATGTACCTTCATGTATGTATACCTTTATATGTGTAAAACAAAAAATAAGGGTTTGGGCCACTCACTATTCCTTCTGCAGTTCCTCTACTAGACAATTAGCATGAATGTTTAAAGAGGCCTGTGCCAGAAAGATGCTATTATACTAAGGTCAAAATTACAAATGGAAATTTGATTGAATTTGCAAGCTTGCTGACATGGAATTATGCCAGATATGTAGGTTCAACAGGCCAGATAAAAGGACATTGGTACAAATTTGAAGAGCATGCAGCCTCTGGATATCACCCGAAACCATTACCAATACTGGATGACACTTTAATTTAAAGAAGATTAAAGAAAAATAGATTCCAAAACAGAAAAAAAGTCACAACTGGACCCATAAGATCCATGATAACCTACAAGAACCACATTTGCTCAGGATTTAAATGCACATCATGCACAATTTCAGCTAGCTTAGCACTTAGGTGCTTGGGGATAGTGATCTCAATTATTATAATACCCCACTGTGCTTTCTGGCATCCAAATATCTTAAAATGTACTTCTTAAAAAGAGGAGATGTATTCACACATTTGCCAAGTGCTATTCAGTAGAGCTTTTTAAGGGTATAGCTTTTACAAAAAGAGAGTTCTTCATGTGTTCTTTAGTAAAGGCAGGAGTATTTTATAATACCATGACAACTAAAAGAACCCTTTGAATGTTTAAATTGTTCTTTTCATGGTTCTATGATAGACAAACTGTTGTTGATGGTTCTTTAAAGAACCTTTTGAAATGGTTTTACATAGCAACACTTAGAGTTCCACTATTATTATTATCAAAGGACCCCTTTTGCTGAGAGTGTGTGGTTACATCATCTACTGAAACCATCATCCATCAGCTTTAAGGTATTGTTTTATAGTGATTCTGGATGCTTGGAGTTTCTTTTTTCATTTACATGTTTTACTTTATTTTGTGATGGCTCACTCTTTGCAACATTTGCAAGCCAAAACAAGGTAAAAAAAAATAAGCAAAAATGTTCTGTGAGGCTGATAAAAATATTTGATAACGTCTCTGTCAATGCTGACAGACAGAACTCTTTTTAGAAGCTTTTACTTGAGGAATCTAAGCCTGAGCAAAGGGCTAAAACAGGCAGAATTCTTTATTAAACTTTAAACTTTTCCCTACATTTGGTTTTGCTACATGTAACTGAATAAATGCATAAAGAGCTTGGTCTTGGTTGTTACATTAAAACTGCTTTGAATAAAAACCAGCAAGAAAGCTTCTGGTGTCCTCTAGTGGACACCTTTTAAAATCACACATGGACGTCTATCATGGAAGAAAATTTCAACATGAAGGCCTATATGAAATTATACTGAAGTTCAAAATCAAATACATTATTATTATTAAATTAAGGCCATTATGATTCATACCCAGATGTAATAAAAACAACAAACCTAAAACAAAAGCAGGTGTAGGTCAAATCCCGTTCTCAGGCACTACCCTACCTACGGGCATGCTGCTTCTTCTCTATACATAAAAGTTCATTATTATACCTTCATTTCATTATTTTGTTTGTAAAATAGGTAGCCAGTAAGATTTCAGACTGTTTTGGCCATTAAGTAGTCATAGTCTTATAATTTCTATTAAATGCACAGGAGAACCATGCATGTGGAGTATGTAGCAATGTTCTTATTCACATTGCTTAATATATATATATATATATATATATATATATATATATGTGTGTGTGTGTGTGTGTGTGTGTGTATATAT
>JBBPCZ010161870.1:0-17496 GCA_037974445.1 Brycinus macrolepidotus
TTGGATGATATTTATTCTTTTTTGAGGATTTTGGGCTGAGTTAAATCACGGGTCAAATTTGACCCGCTAACACTAAACACGTGGGCAGCTTTCTAACACATTACAAGGGTTAATGTCTATCAAAAGGCTGGGCAAAACTGCAGGGGTAGAAAGATAAACATTCAAAAATTGAAGCTGCACTATGTAACCTTTGCCATTACTCAGTCCATTACTTTCAATCTTAGGGAAGAATAGGCAGTATTACGACCCCTGCTGTTTGACATAACGAACAATTACAATGACTTGGAAGTGATACACATTACAGGCTGTGCAACATAACGTGCAGTGACACCAGATATTCAGTTGTGCTTGACACTATGGACCTGCTCCTAATGACTGACAGTAAAATGTCAAGTTGATTCACCACATGCCCCACAAAGCAGCACCAACTGTACCATTCTATTGCTTTATTTGTAGTTAATGTGTTTGTATGGCCACTAAATGTCTGTTGCGTCTTGAAGTGATTTTTAGTCCATTATTTGGAGCATTTAGTCCAAAAATGTCCCAATGGAAAAATGAGTGGATATTAAAAATGTTCTGAATGCAACCAGCAGGTGGGGTCAGTCACTTTTCCTCCCCATGCCAGCCTAAATCGTAGCATGTGACTGTATAGACTTCATTAAGTCTGTGACTAATGTTAGAGCAGCTCCATTATTACCCTTCTTCTCCTTTATCATAAGTCTAAAATTTTTGTTCACCAGCTGCACAATTTCATTTTAACATGTGCATGTTTAATGCTCAATCACTGACAAAAAGAAATAGATTTTAGCCAGGCAAAAACATCTTTACTGTGGTTGAGTGACATACAACTGACGCATTTTTTAAGTTAAAGAAACTTATACTTTAACTTAAGTTACATTGTTATTTCATTTATCATCATTCTTGTATAAAAATATCAAAAAAGACAGGATGATTCAAAAACATAAAAATATGCAGCACCAGAGCATATCAGCAACTAGAAAAAGGTCTCCTTCTCATAAAAAAAAAAAAAAAAAAACGTAGCCAGGTGTAAGTCCAGGTTGTAATGATGGCAGTGTTTAACCCCTCAGGTTATAGGTGTGGTGGAATATATCTCGAGAAAAATGATAACCTGGCACAACAATGATAAGACCTACAAGGCCTTATCAGTGTTATGCCATGTTATCATTCTCATGGCCTGTTGGGTTTCTTGGACAGCTTTGCACCAGACTGCAGAAAGTGGGAGGGGCCGACTGTAGTTGTTTGCTCGGGGTTGGGTTGTTCACTTGCCTGGGTCCTAGAGTAACAGGCAGGTACATTTCACTTTTTTGTCTTTCTGAAGGAGCCCACACTGAGTGTTGGATAGGGAATTCACCAGCACCCAAAAGTTCTCAAAGGTGACTCCTTGCCCTTCTTCTACACTCATCTCCTTCAGCAGCTCATTCAGCCCTTCCTGTTCACCAGCATTCTGTGAAAGAAGCAAATAAAATTTTACTCCTGCAATAGCCATAAAATGGTTTACTGAATCACATGCATCCCATAAACAACAGACACTGCAGCACGTCCAACCTGAGCATTTTATATGAAGACAAGACCAGAATTCTAGGCTACACAGTGGATTTGTTGAGTTTGACCGAATCAGTTCACCTTGCTGAGGCATTCTACTCACATATAGTAGAGGAATAATGATATAATTTAATTTCCATGTTAGTTTACCTTCACCATGGTTGGCAGTTCTTTGGAGACCATGCCCTGGAACTCCTCCACGGTCAAAGTGGGACCGTCAGTAGTGGAAGCTGCATGGAAGTGGGTCACCAGTGTATTGATGGCCAATTCTAGATCTGTGTACTGCAGAGTGAGAAAAATCAGAGGTTTATCGCTACTGTCATAATAATTACACAATTGCCTGATTGCAAAGATTTAAGGTAATCACAATTATTTAAGCACACCGCTATTATTTTGCTATGTTTTATTATTTTAGATTTTCCACAGGGTTAAGGAACTCTCCTCTATTTCTCACACTGTCCTGAAACTTGAGTGTTTTGTCAAATTGTAAGTCGCTTTGGATAATAGCATGTGCCAAATTAATGTAATGTAATGTAATGTATGTCAATAAAAGAAAGTAGAAAACATCGTGGCTCATACGAAAGCAGCAAAATACATAAATCTAACACATGACTGCTATAACACTTCTAGACGGAAGTGGTGAGTGACATTTGTTTATCTAATGTTTGTTAATGACACCTTTAGAGGACAGCAGTGCTGTTTGTTCATTTTAGCTCAGCTTTTTAGCTTCTTCTTTTTTTTTTCCATTTTGGAGCTAGTATCAACAGCACAGCAAGATATCCTGTGAGTCAGATTGGCCACTTCAGGCTAATAATGAACAAATAAAGACAAATCATTAATATGCCAATTAATTATCAGCTATAATTTCATTAGCCTTGTTAATGAAATTCTAACATAGCTGACATTCTCAAATGGACGGTTCAAGATTTTATGAATGGGAGGAATGGGAGCGGCACTCAGCACATCACCACCACACATTTGTACTGATTGCTATTCCCTTATTATATATTCAGGGAACAATTAATCTTTTTATTTCTCAAAAATGTAATAACAAAAAAACTGTTTAATCTTTCCATGTCATGGCTTTATTTTTGGCCCCAAATTATGGAAAGTAGTATCGGTATCGATAAGCAGTAGCAGCATCAATATCGGTATCTGTAAAAGGCTATTTATGACATAAAAGCCTATTTTTGCATCCCTAATTATGGGGAACCCAACCACCCACCCAGCTACCCCCAACCACAACCAGAACCACAGCCTGGTTCCCTGGTACTCCTGCAAAACTAGTCATGATAATCAGTCCAATTAAGTAAGACCCCCTGTAGGGTGGTACCTCTACCTTCGCCAGGTAACTAAGCCTAGACAATATCTTAGCTCAGGAAGTGGTCACACTGGCGTGGGGCTGGAATCTTTAAGCACACAGCACTACTGTTTACTCTCTGGGCGTTGGCCATCAGAAAAGAAAACAGTTTTTTACTACGATGTGGACACTGTGGTAAAATCTACCCTTAGGCGAACTATAATTTGATTTACAGAAGACAGTGAACTTTCTCTGCGGGTAATATAACATATTACAGTGGAAAAAAGAATTCAAAGTAATGATCATGATAAACAGAAGTGTCTTAGAAGTTAACTTCATAATGACTGAAAGGTGTTCGCTTAAATAAGCAACTCTGCTACTCGCTGGCCTGTTAATGTACAGGTTTTATTTTTCAGTACAGTCTGACATTAGCATCTGCACAGATTGAAATTGCAAATGAATGAGGATTTCCTTAAGCCTGCACTGCAGATAAAAACTAACCACAAAGTGGATGTAGTAGCAGGTTATTATTATTATTATTTTTACAAAACAAAGCTACTTGACAGGTTATGCCGCGCTTCTACAGGTGTTTTAAGCCGTAATGACGCAGAAATGCTTACCTGTGATGCCATTGGGTCTGTTTTAGCCTCGGGAACTCGGTTAAAGTGGTTAAAGTTTTAGTGCGAGTGTTTTATCACCGCCCAGAGCCTGGAGGACTTTGGTATCCTCCTACCTTCCACGTCAGGACCACGGCTCTGTGGCTGGCTGTGGATACAGAGCAACACCAAACCAGCCTGACCACATTCTGGCAGTTTTATCTGATACAGAGGCATTTTCATGTAGACTGATCTGATAACAGCTTCATGAAGGAACTAAGCAATAAAAACAAACACACTCTTCCACTGAAAAACATTTAGACATTTAGGCTTTTATTGATTTAATGCTAAAGATGATGGTAATTGGTGGTGCTTCAGAGAGCTGTACACACTGATGATACTTCAAGGCAAGGATGGATGGAAGATGAGGGTGGGTTGTGTGGTGGTGCACATCACGTAGGCCTCAAACTATGTTTCTGTAGTCATGGGGCTGGTCTTCACTGGTACTGTCAATAACACATAAATGCTTTATAAAAAAAAAATAAGACACAAATGCTACCGTTATGCCCAAGCATTAAATCCAGGTTTACACTCATCTTATCATCTTAAAGATACAGGTAACATTCCGCAGGTCTTTCCTTCCAGCTGCTGTCCGACTTTACAACAAACATCTTGCAGTTGACCACACACACACAAACAAACACACACATCCAAACATTATGGACTGATAAATGCAATATTTTCCCTTGTGTGCAATATTTCTGGTAAAATGTGCAATTTTTGTGGTTTTTCTGGTGCAACACGTGCAATTTTTGGGATGAAAGATTTCTGAGAGCAATGTGCAATCTGTCTTGGTGCTTGTGCATTGTTTGTCAATGCCTGCTGCTTGTGTATATATATATCCAGTGTTCATACACATATATATCCACTATGTACATATACACACTTATATAGGTTTATATACACATATATATTTAAATACACACACAAGTGTCTATATTTATATTATTGCATTATTTGTATAGTGTGCTTTTTATATTACACTGCTGTATAGCTTCTATTCTATTGTTTTTGCTGCTCTTAACTTTCTAACTTTGCAACTTTGTACTGTCCACTTTCTGCTGTAGCAATGCACATTTCCCACTTATGGGACTAATAAAGGTTTATCTTATCTTATCTTATCTTATCTTAACAGTGTCTTTTCCACAAATATAGGCTGCCTATAACAGTCGAAACTGAGCAGTTCCATAGTAACGACTTGGTCTTTTTCTTACTAAGTCCAGTTATCTGTAAACCATGTACACACATTTTATGTATACACCCAAGGTTTGCAAAGATTAAATTGATCATTAAACATAAAGTGAAGATTAAACATCACAGAAGGTGCTTTAAAAGTTTTTAGGTTTAACAAATATTTAAATACATATCAAAAGAGCAACCAGTTTCCACAATCAGAATGTGATTTGATCATAAAGATGTCAGAACATAGAAAATTCATACCATTTTGTACAGCTCAGTGATTACATCCTGAACACCATTCTGTTAGAACTGTTTCAGGAATATTTCAGGAAAATTCTCATTTGAAATTGGAATGTTTTTCATTATTCAGTAATGTCGGTGATAAACACTGGACAAATATTAACAATGTGTGCTATTGATTTAATCCACTGATTACTGTGCAATACAAAATGTGGTTTGTGCTTATAACAGTACCAATGAGACAAATTATATTCCCGGATCCAGCTTAACATTTCTTAGGTGAAATAAAACATGAAAATATAGAAATATTACATCAGTATGAAGGGGGCACATATGTTCTGTGTAACTGAATGACTACTAACTCTGTGATACCTAAGTTCATAATTGCTTCTGCATGAATCACTGTGATCCTCTGGCCTGCTCTCCTCCCCCACTGTCCTTCCAGTAGCCACAGACAACCGTCTCCACATCAGCTTCCTCCTGTCACTGCTCAGACTGATGTGTGGTGATGTCATTGCCGCCGCCCACAGATTCACCTGCTCCTCATCGCTGGAATCTCTGAAACGACATGACTATAGAGGATCTTACAAATCCCCTTTACTTGTTCCAAATATTGCCGTTTGCCCCACTGTAACACACCCGATCCAACAGATCAGCTAATTAACCAGCTCTTCCTTGAGTTGACGTGTGTGTGTTAGAGGAAATCTGCAGCGCAGGGGGTCGCCAGGGTCGGCTTTGGGTAACAGACATACAGAAATGAGAAGTGAAAATGCAGGTAAATAATCAGCATGTAAAAACACAGAAATTGAACTGAATATGCATGTTGTTGTACCAGTCAATGCACTTACGACCATTCGTGCTATGTTTTGATGTATCTTTGTTCTGGCATTGTGACCCGAGAGCAAACCTTAGGTCTGTCTGGATGTCTGCCTTTTAATAAATGCAATAAGTGCAAACTCACAGCTCTTGCTCAGAGTCTTCCAGGAACGTGAGTGGCCCCATACAGACAGCACAGATGCTCCCCATCACTCTAAAGCACTGCATGCAGAAACACCCTGAAGAAACAGTTTGACATGCACAGTATGTATATTGTGGCTATCCAACCA
The DNA here is from genome assembly GCA_037974445.1 of Brycinus macrolepidotus. Lineage (NCBI taxonomy): Eukaryota > Metazoa > Chordata > Actinopteri > Characiformes > Alestidae > Brycinus > Brycinus macrolepidotus. Next base: position 6,045 of record JBBPCZ010161870.1, read on the forward strand.
AAACCTTTTTTTAGAGGAGACAGTTTTTATTGATCTGTTCATCATGAAATTTTGACAGAATGTAAAAGGCAACAATCATTTTCAAATCATGTAAATGTTCCAACAATATAGTTGGATATACAACACTACAAAAATATACAAACTAAAAAAAGTCTTAGGCAGACATGAAACCTATATATCTATTTATCTTGACAGTAAGTGTGTGTTTGCCTGTAAAACACTGCAAAACATTAGAATAAAAAAGCCAAGCATATATATAATAAAAGTATATGTTCCTTTTTTAAGTTATTAATAGTTTGGTTAGATAAATACAGTTAAAAGAACTAGTCTGGTTTCTGACTTCTCAGTACACTCGGTGTATGGATTTGTTAAAATTCCATCGGCTGCGCACCTGATCAAATATGATGAAGATATGAGTGCTACTCAGACTAAGTACTAAATAGTGACTGTAAAAACTGGGCTTTTTTTGGAGGCAGGTTTGGAAATGGTTTAGCTAACACACACATACACACACACACACACACACACACACACACACACACACATATAATCAGCATGTATTTTTAATTTGTATTTGAATGTTAGTGTTTTTTTTAAATCAAATAAGCACTTACTGCTTAAACAAATAATTTTCCATTAAAATGTTTTACTTAACACTTTTGCTCAGTATTGTATACACAGAAGTTACTATGTCAGCTATTGTAATTACAAGTTATTATAATAATCACAGCAAAAGGTGTCAGATTACAGGGCTGGAGATACCTAATCCATGCCATTGTGATATAAAAGGTGATATTTAGAGTAATATGAATGCTGAAATGAACTTGCAACCTGAGCAGTTTGTGGTAGAGCAGGTGTACACATCAGGACTGGCTTGCCCTTCATTGCCCTTCATTTCTTTCCCACAGGCCAGGCAGGACTTATCACACACACCCAGGAACCTGGCTATGGTGGCTCCACCAGGCAGACTGTGCACATACATACACACACACACACACACACACACACACACACACACACACACACATTTGGCTATGGTGGCTCCACAAAGCAGGCTGCACTCTCAAACACCACTATCAGGCCTGGCCAGGCACCCTCATTCATAAGCTCCCGTATTCAATTTTGCCAGGTGTTAGTCACTCAATGCCAGTCACAAGAATTACTGGTGTTGTCTGAGTAGATTTCTTTATATATTCACACAACCAATAAATGTTTATGCACATACTAAAAGAACTGGCATTGCATAGGGAAAAAAAAAGAACCACTGATTCAAGGATATTTCAGCACCTGAAAGTCACCTTCTACTGTAAACCTGTTCAGTGTGTTATCTCTTTTCTTCTCAGAGGGCTAATTTAATTATGGGTACTGTATTCAGGACTCATAACGCAAATGTCTTAACTCCTTAACCACCTAACATTAAACTGATCTTAGGACAAGTTTGTCAGAACCATATTAACTTCAAGTGTGGCTAATCATTACCTACCCAACCCTCCTTAAGAGTGTGACTCACCACAGTGTCAGAGTTTGCAGTACACTGCCGTATCCCTGGTCTTCCTTGCCCCTGGCCACCGCCCTTAGCAGAGCTTTTCCCAAAGATACACGCTGAGAGAGAATATGGCCACGGAGCCACCGGATCCTCTCCTGCAGCAAAATGTGATCAAAGTGTCTTCATATACGTACATACTTGCAGAGTACAACATCCTTTATTTGTTCTGTATTTCAGCATCTTAGATTCGACCCTAAATAAAAAAAACACTGGTTAAGCTGCACAAAATATTGTTTGCTATTATTCTAATTACAATATCAGCCTTCAGAGTACTGTTGATATTGAAGTCTGCAGTATGCAAATGATCTCTGAGTTCCTATTTGTTTTGTGGGCTTTTGCCTTCAGGGCTTCAGGACAGGTCAGTCCAATTTTTGGCCTTGACAAAGTTAATAGTTGAAGTGCTATCTGTCTAAGGTATATGGCTGGATCCAAGCGGTTAGCATGCCTCTCTTTAAACATCTTATCCTGCTGTTGCTATTGGAAACCACATACCTAATAAAGTGACCCAGCTCCACCAGCATCCATACATGAGAACAGCACTGCAATACTCAGATGAGGTGGTACATGTCATGAGTGGTCGTGTTTTTTTTTCTACTTTTTCCTCATTCCACTACTCTGGCACAGGTTAATCTTCACCTCAACAATATACAAGACATTTGGCTAGAAGTCTGTGTATATATATATTTATAGATGGATGCCTTATTGCTCTTAAGGGTCACCAGTTGTTAGTATATTGTGGTGAAGTTGGCTTATTCTGCTATTTACATTATTTTTAATACATCTATGCCAACATTCTAGACAACATTACTGATCTGTTCAATGGATTTTATTCATGACTGAAAGCGTGATTCAGTCATCTGTTACTCTGGTGCCAGTTGTAGAACTATTTACTTGAACTACGTTTACAAATCTTAGCATGAAAAACATTTCACCCAATATAAACAGCTTTTATATAAAACATATAGTCATTGCTTTCATTTCAGACCCAATGTGCTGAACTGTACTGTATCTACAGAGAGGTGTAAAGACAAATCTTCACAGTGTGTAGCATTCTTTGAATAGTTACCATTCCATTCATCTTCCTACAAGTTCAGTGAGGACTGATACATACACAAGATTAGTGTGGACTCCCTGGAATGATGTCATGCATTCTTTATGAGCTGTGTTTTTGTTGTTTTGGAGCTATAGGCTATTCTGCTGTATATGATAAAGTAAAGAAAAGTGAAAACAATACTAATATTTAAACAGGGGAGTAAAACATATGCTAATTAATTCTTGAGGTACATCCTTTTCACGCACAGCCTGTATAAACACTATGGAAATCATTGTTAACAAATTGGGAGCAACCACAAAGAAGCAAAGAAGGTCACCATGCCCAGTGTCAAGCTTTGACAACAGGAGTATAAGGCTTGGGCTGTGGAGATGTCAACACATCTTTGGACACACACTATAAATACAGTAGATGGAATGTGGATATTTTCTGTCAACTTGTGTACATCGTTGCTGTCAAAACAAAATTTTGCATCTCCATATTTGTTGTTTTTCACTTTTGTACATGATTTGAAAATACCAAATTATATTATCTGTCATTTATACCATGTTAAAATGCAATGTAATTGACCATTAAAAACGAATCTGGCCTATGAAAAAATCGTTGCGTGAAGCCTAGTGGAAAAAGGAAGTTGGTGTAAATGGAAGTTACTGAAATAGTAGTAAAATAAACACAGATTAATGCAAAATTGGCCTCTCATCAACCTTCAGTGTCAGTTGTCTTACTTTTTCCCGCTGAGAGTGGTAACGTGCACACACAAATCTCTGGAGTCGTTTAGCATAACTTCCAGCAAGCACCAAGAAGAAGGTGAGACCATAAAGAAAGCCTGTGAATGAGCACAAGGACAAAAGTCTGCCGAATATGACAGCAATTCACAATTTAAAAAGAAAATTGTTAACCATCTGTACCATAAAAGGGAAGCTTTGTGTGTAATTGTACCATTTAAAATATGGACCTTAGAAGAACAGCACTTATGCTCTAGTTGTTTAACTAAAGGACTTCTTCTCCATTCCTGAAGAGTTTCAGCTGTACCTGCTTTGTCCTATGTAAATGTTTTTGCACTGAACCTTTGTGTATTTAATGAATCATACAGTATCGACTGTAATCCATAAGTGAATGATTCTTTTAAAATACCAGTGTAGCCTTGCAGCCCGGCCAGTAGTCAGATGGCCAACATTCTTGTTAGTTTTCTGTGTAATGGTAATATACTTCTACTTTTGCTTTTACTTTTTCAACTAGTGCTACAGATAGCACTAAAATGGCATACAAATTTAACTGTTCCAGTTCTGACCACTAGATGTCCTCAGATAACTCTTTAGTGTGTTCATACATGAGTCTGTAGAGCTTCTAATCTTTTGGATGAATCAGTACCTATGAATAGGTAGGTTATGTAGTCTGGCTCTAGAGGTTCCATCAGACACTTTTTGCTCAGGATTGTAATGTTTCCTCTCTGCAGGATGTCAAAAGAGGCCACAATGTCCTTGACGATATCAGAGGCGTAGCCAGATCCGTTCACCTGGACGTCAACAACCACAGGAGCTGGAGAAACACACACCATGGTCATGCAAGGCTAATAAACAAGGAGAAAAATGTTGCAGTGAAAATGGGGAAATTATTTCCTTGGGGTTGGAACTTACTGGCAGCATGATGACAGATTTTACCCTATCCCTCCATGCGACACAGTGTTCTTGATCTGTTTTGTGATCAGATTTTCTTAATGATTAAAGGAATTATTCAGTCATCGACTGTGGTCTTCACTCTAGAGCACTTGCACATAATTTCTGGATGCAGTGAAACAGAAAGGACTGCCATTTGTCCCAAAATGATCACTGGTCTAGTCCCTTAAAATTGGACTCGTTTAAGACATTCTCATGTGTTTCACCAAGTACATACACTTCTATAATTCTTTCTACTAATCATATCATTCTAAATTTGACATTAAATAAATTCAGTTCATTCAATTAATACTCAGTTCCCCACATGTATACCCACTGTAAACTTGTGTGAAAGTATGTAGGCAACTAACACTGAACCAGTACCACATATGACAGAATTAAAACTAGGATTGCTTAAAAATATATTGCTAATTCTCAATAACAACTGTAAAATGGGTATTCTTTGTGCACAAGTAAGTGTTCTGCTGTAGTGATCTGTCATCCGAATCTCCAGCCCTTGCTTTTTAAATGTACACACAAAAAGTAGGTTATTTTGTAAGCGAGCAAATGTCACAGAGGAGTGTTAGCTAACACACTTGGGAAATGCCATCTGTTTAGTTGATCATGATGTCTGGTGCAAAAAGAAAATGTATCAGATGAGAATCAGTGAATGAGCTGTAAAATAATACCTGTGGTTTATAATAATACACATATTGATACTTATATAATAATATAGACTAAAATATAGACTTACATATTGTCCCAACACTAGATTTAAACTAATGTTTATCTCCCAAAAAGAGCACCGTGAAGACTCACAAACCTCTCACCTCTGGCCACTATCTCTCCCTGGGCCTGGTGGTGCAGCATGTCAAACACCCAGAACACCATGAGGTCTAGAGCCATCACCACACAGCCCATCGCCATGTGCTGGAGAAGAGTCACCAGGCCGGCCGCAACAGCTTGCTTCTCACGAGCCGTCAGCCTCATGGAGTCTAGTGACAAAGAATACACGTCTGATTTGGATTGTTTAGATCTACAGCTTGGACTTATACATTGAAAAATGACCCGAAGATTTTATTTTGGCCAAAAATCATTCAACACTTCCAGATCAATGCATCACAATTGATCCATTCATTCTTATACCACAAACACACTTGTTCTCACAGGGAGTGATGTAGGTGAGAGCCTCTCTCTCACTAAGTGGCAGCACAGCTGGTCTTCCCTGTCTGAAGAACTTGCGATCCATCTCTATAAACTGCTCGGTTATGTAGAAGTTGTCAAAATCATCCATGTGAAGGTAGCGGTTTTTATACAGGACTGCCCTGCTCACAAGGGCAAAAAACACACATAAACCATCAGTCAGCAGGTTGCGTTAAAGGTAGTACTGGGGGTGAGATGATCATCATACATGATGTCATATTAAAAAACATTCTCTGTTTCATGTTATGTCTAAGCTTTATATAAATAATTCCTGTATTCCTGTATATATAATTCCTGTTTTACCATAACCTTTCCATCAAAATGTGCTTTTGCTGTCCTCTAATACATCCTAGGAGTTGTAATTAGGGTTCAATAACTAATTAAGGGAATATTAATGAGCTCATTTATAGGATCAGGTGTGAGAGCAGGGGAAACTCTAAAATGAACAGAATATAGAGCGTCTTCAGGACTGGTGTTGGGAAACACTGGATTAGGGCACAGTGTACCAGCACACAGGGGAACATATATAAATCAGTATTAATATGTTCAACCTGACTGTCCTCCCACTCGTACCTATCATTGAGAAAAAATGCTCAGCTATCTTAGAGAATGCATTATGACACATAATAACTTTAAAGAACACAGATCAGCCACATGTCTCATTACAAACAGAAACAGAGGATCCCAAGAAGTGTTTTTAAGGTGTTTTTACACACTGAATCTGTCAGCTTCCTATAGTGCATCCTGGTGCCATCTCATCTCCAGTTAAGTGACACACATACACACACAGCCGCTGTCCGCATGATGTAAAAGAAAATCTGATTCAACAGACCACATCCCCTTGCTCCACAGCCCAGTTCTGATGTTCATGTGCCCTTAACACGTGCTTTCAGCGGTGGACAGAGGTCAGGAAGGGCACAATGACTGTCCTGCAGCTTCACATGTGTGGTCCTTGTTAAAGTCGCTCAGATCCTTATTGTTGCCTTTTTTCCTGTTTCAATTTTAACTTCATCTTTAAGAACAGACTGTTCACTAGCTGCCTAATATATCCCACCTCTCCATAGGTTCAACTGTAATGAGATAATCAGTGTTATTCATTTCTGTCAATGGTTTTAATGTGTGGCTGATTGGTGTAGATTTTTGCCATGTAGCCCATCCACACCTATTACTTTCATATACTTCACAGGCATTTGGAGGGAAACATGTCCTAAAATTGTAAATGAAAAGGTAACACTATCAGACAGGCTGCGATATTTTTTCTCTGACTGCTATTGCCAAACTCACTGTAAGTACATGTACAGTAGCAGGAAAAGGCCCACATAGGCCAACACAGCCATTAGCTCTAGGAAGTGCTTCTGCTCCTGTGACACCTCCTCCATGATCTTCTGAGCCATTTCCTGCATGGACTGGCTCTTGTTCAGGTTCATGTCGAAGTGCACAGAGGCTGACATGGTGAACTCAAATTCCTTCTTCATTCTGTCAAATGCTGCAATAACTGCTATAGAGAAAACAAAACACGCATAACAAAAACAGAGAACCCAGTCTTAAAATAAGCATGTTGCTGAGCCCTGAAATAACAATATGATTTGTGACAGTGTAAAGTAGAGGGGAGACATGAATGAGGTTTCCTCTGCACTTACGGAAAGCCAGTCTGGTCTTTAGATGTTGAGCAATGTATGAGGGCACAATACAGAGCAGCTCACCAACTGTTGGGGAAAAGGTGGGGGAGAAATATTCAACACTGATATAAAGAGCTGTGAAATGTCCTCTACATAGCTGTCAAAACTCTTACAATGAAAAAAAGAAAGAGTACAGTTAGAATGTGGCTTTACTTTGTCACATCTAAAGCTTTTAAACGTGCCCAGTAAACAGTTAAAGTGAAAAATGTACTTCAAATGACTTTGTCTTTCCTTTTGGGTGTGGGGCACTCTGGATGGCAGCGTTCTGAAATCCAGCACTCCCAAAAACGAACTTCTACAATGCAATGGCATTGTAAATGTTTGTCCTGAGCTGTGTGTGCAGTCTGAGGTCATGTTTGGATTTAGAGGCAGTAGTGCCGCTCAGGCAGTCCCAGCACAGCGGCGGATATAAGACAATAATTCATTTGAAAAGAAAACATACAGGGAAAGAGGGAAATGGGTGAGTCATGGTCAGGCAGAGGAATGTGAAAGGGATGAGAAAAGTATAGTGCAGCCTCGGCATTCATACAACCTTTTAAACCATGAAAAATGAATCCTTGGAAAGCATGAACCTTAAACCACCCAGAAACACTAACGTATAATACAGAGGACAGTAGAAGAAAAAAGCCATTTATCACCAGTGACCAAATACGTATTTTAACACGGTCCTGTTAAACCAAACTACATTGAGTTGGATGTCCTGTGGTCAGAAACTGACCACAGGTGAAGAGCTACAGAATGACTAAAACAAACTGTCAAAAAAGGACAATAAGTACACAGTGTAAAAGCTTCAGCAAATGCCTGATATAGGCTAACATACTGCTGCTATGCTGCCATCACTGCTGGGTTCATTATGGTCTACTACTCAAATAACATCTGGTCAGTGGTGGTCTTGGGGTCCCTTTCCATTGATGGTCAGGAATTGAGAAATTGAGCAACAGAGGAGCTATAGTCTGTAATTGTAAACCTACACAGTGAACTGATGTGGTAGGTGTTTCTGATAAAACGGCCAATGAGTGTGGGTGCAAGGTAGGTGTATCAAATAAACTTTCAAACCTGTGTACATTATTATTATGAAGATTTGTCTTTAAGATATTCTAAAATGTAAAAAACAGCATGATGAAACAAATTCACTGCCTGTGCAAAAAATGCAGTATCACTGCAAATATTACAAAACCAAGTGGGATAAAAAGGAAGTAAACAAGCTCCATTACTGTAAGCAGTTGGTAGGCTGTGAGCAGAGGTTTCCTGTGAAGATGCTAATTACAGGACCCCTAAGGTTATAATAACAAAGTTGTATAGAGACTGACCGCGTGTGAGGCCACAGAGAGGCCTGAAGCCATCCACGATGTGGCAGAGAAAGGAGAAGATGGAGAGCAGCTCCATACAGTCAGCACGACCCTCATCAAACACTCCATTACACTTCTCATATGGTGTGCCCATCTTCTCGTTACACACATCGCCGATCCTCGCCAGGAAGTGCAACACATTTCTCAGAGAACGAGCTGAAAAAAGAGGGAAAGAGAGAGAGAGAGGGAGAGAGCGTTTGTATGGGAAACTGGAGAATTCAGGCATTTACACAATCAAAAAATAAATTGTTTTATGAACTTATTATAGTAATAATATACTATAATACTCATTTCCATTATCTTCAAACACATTTCCATTCAGTCTAATAGTCAGCAGCCATAGCGTCAGGATTAGGGTTGCCAACTTTCTCAGTGCCAAATGCGGGACGCTTGCTGATGTGGGGTGCGGGGGTTGGGGGGGGTGGAGCAGAGACTGTACAGGGATACCGTGCGTAAGGCATAATTAATCGATCGCAAGTGGCCGACGAGGCTGTGACTGGAATACGGGACTGGAGCTGTCCCGGACGGGACAAATCAAAATCACCCATATTTCGGGATGTCCCGGACAATTCGGAACGGTTGGCAACCCTAGTCAGGATACTTGGACTTTGTTACCTCAACATAAACTGACCTATTCATGCTCTGCCCTCAAATGTGTTTGTTTTGTAGCAGTTGTTGCTGGTTAAAGAACCTAACAAAAATCCTATCCAGCCTAGGGGGAAATTGTAAATCCCCACTCATCCATGCATTTTATGAGCTTCCTACCCTAACCAAAGGGTGCTGGGGGACCTAAAGGCCAAACGCAGAGAAAACCCCCGGACAAACACCAGTCCATTGCAAGGCAGAAATTGTACATAAATCAGTACAATTAGTTATTACAATAATTTAGCAAGTTTCATTACTGATTTATTTACTAGGTGTGTGAAAGACCACATTGCTAGGGTATATTGCATGTTTTTTTGTTTAAATGTGCTAATGTTATTGCAGAATTGTCATTGCCATCTTTTCCAACCTACATAGCTTTGATAAGCAGCACAGTCCAGCTTGGAAGTGCAGTATTTATATTGGAAACTGAGCATCATGATACAACTCCAAAGTATGCTACACCTCATCAGACTGAATGGGATTTTTGCCAACGTTCTGTAAAGCTTGTCCAAACCGGCAAACATAGCTACTAAAGAAAGCATCTTTGGGTGGGGATAGGTAATTGCAATTAATGTAGTCAAATAACCCTTTGGCTCATCTTTATGAATTTATATTCTGAAGCTTCATTGCTGTATTTGTCTGACAGCGCGATACAGAGGGATTCACCCACCAATGTGGCGCACAGACTCTGTCAGTGCTGTGATGAATTTTTGCACTCTACCCGCCAGTGAGTAGGCATTCCTGCTGACGTCCTTAACCTTACTGAGCACAGCTACACAGGAAAGACAGAAGCACATACTCAGTTATGAATCATGTGATCAAAGATATCCTCCAAGTGTAAATCTGTGAGCTTCCAATGATTTGATTAGACTCTGATTCTTTAGAAGTTATTCAGTTGATCAGATTTCATCCCGCCTGGATTAGATTCGGTGGTCTTAATTCAATTCAGAGACAGTTTTGAAACACACTGAATTAACAAATGTAACTGGAGGAGCTCCAGTTAGAAATTAGTGGAATAAAGACCACAGAAACCTTTACAAAATAATACATTTTAAAATGCAAAAAAAGTAATAAAAACACAAAAACTATACAAAATATTTACAATGGACTATAAAGCAATGGACTATTAGTGATGCATCACTAATACCACTAATATTTTACAGTCAACACTTTACTTAAACTCTGCTACACAACAGTGTCATCGCCATGCCATCAACAGTTTGGGTCAAATGGTGTCCTGAGTCATCAGTGTCATGTAGGAGGGTTTAAGTAAAGTGTTAGCACAAAAAGCCATTCAACAAAAGACAACTGTGTATGGTATAAGAACACAAACAGCACCCTTTGAGCCCTGAGGATAACACATGATTAAACGTGGTATTTTTTCAGTCTAACATATGCTGCAGTTGGCCATGTGTGTGAACAGCTGCAGTGTGGGCTCTTACGCAGTAGAGGAGTAGCAGCTCGCTGCATGAGTAGCTGGGTTTGGTTCATGGCTACCTCTGCTCCACACACCACACTGGCCGCTGCACGCTCAAAGTTCTCCACCGTGTTACTCAAGGGGCCTTGGACCACCAAGGTGAGGATAAGAAAGAGCAGGAACTTTTTACCCTGCTCTTTAAAACAGGGGGGAAAAATAAAGGATGTTATATATATATAAGAGAGAGAGAGAGAGAGAGAGAGAGAGAGAGAGAATGAAAATGAAAATGTGGGCCTACTGTAGCAAGATGTGTAACACGTGAAACTGAAATAAAAAATCTCCAGAAGTGGATTTTGAGAGGCCTAGTAAGCAGACCAGTTACATAAACATGTTTTATTCTGGAGTATTCATAAGAAATTACTTTTGACTGTGGGAGATACTTGGACTGTGTGACTAATTCAGTTCAGTACATCCCTTAACTATTATGTTTGATACTTTTCTCAGGTTATTCAATTGTTAATATATTATTAACAAATACATTGTTTTTATTATTAATACTTCTTCTACTACAACTACTACTACTAAAAGTAATAATCTTCTTATATTTGTTTTCTATGCATTATTTTATTTTATTTATTCTTTTATTTTTTATTTCCTACTATTTTTATGCTTCCTGATATTTTTATTCTACTCCCATAAAGCACATTGAATGACCTTTGTATATGATAATGGGCTATATAAATAAACTTGACTTATCTGCTACTACTACTACTACTACTACTAATAATAATAATAATAATAATACTAGTTAAAAAAAATAATGACGCTAATGTGACGGTCACCTCGTCCCCATCACGCCTGTCCCGGTCTTTGTCCCCCGAGTTTTAGTTTTCCCCCCTTGTTCTCC
>JBBPCZ010161878.1:0-17495 GCA_037974445.1 Brycinus macrolepidotus
ACAAAGCAGGGAATGATGTTAGGTTTTTTTCTTGAGGTTCACACTTCACAGAAACAAGGAAAAAATTTGCAGTTTCATTTGCGAAAAAGTTGTCCTGCTACGAGAAGACCTTCAATTTTAACCACCAGTAAACACATCAAAACAGGAAAAAAATCACACTAATGGGGAGAAACAACACAACATGATGCTTTGTCTTCATTTGCGACACATCTGGCCAGATTCAACCATTTTTTTAACGTAAAACTCGATTTTTACGTGTGACGTGCGGTTCGTTGTGTGAAACACGTTCATTCTGCGAGTCACGCGCGCGTCTGAGGTGGCATTCGTTCTGTGAGGCGTTCATTAAGTGGGGTACCACTGTGTGTGTATATATATATATGAGATATAGAGTTTTGACACAATGAGCCCATTTTCACAACAACTGTGTCACAACAAAAACACAGCCAAATCTGACCAAACTCATTTTTAGTTCTAGTCTCTCCATTCAAACTCCTCTCTCAACTGACTGGAAGGCTCAATTTTGGCACCTCGCCTAATACCTTTCATACCTTTTTCCCTCATTAAGGGAGGAGCCTAGAACTTACCTTGATATCTCAAGTGAGCATTCAAACGTAAGTGAATTATTCAGTATTTGCCATTTCCATCTAGACTTCATGTGAAAATTTGCATAAAATAAATATGAGAAGAGAAACCTAGATGTTGTCTCAGATATATGAATCTAAACAGCAGTTCTTTCTGGCAAGCAAAGCACAACTCATTAGTTTCAACAGCACCTTCAGGGGTGAGTCATGCTGCTGACTGTGTTGTTCAATGTTCTAGCACCATATCATGAACTGTGTTATGCAGAAGGGTACAATCAAGGGACCATGGGAGTTCATAATCTACACGGACCTCCTTGCTGTTGGTATATTTACTTCCAAGAGAGGCTTCAACCTCAGAGTTCACCAGCAGAAATGAGGCACGGAAGCAATAATGGATGTCTCAGTCTCTTACATGCTCTTGTTCTCCTTCTCTCTCCCTTCCTCAACAATTCTGATGCTGTGCATTTCATTACAGTGTGCTGAGAACTCTCCAACAGACCTGCAGATCTATGAGGCACTAAATTTATTTTCATTTATTTAATTATTTATTCGTTTTTAAACAGCCCTTACAATACTCTTGTAATATCTCATGTCAGTTCATATAACCAAATTATTTTTCAAATTAGTCTGCTGCATCTGTAGAGTATGATTAATGCTGTAGTGCTGATTACCACAGATAACTTGATGGGAGTCCTTGTACTTAGATAAGAGCTGAAAAGCAGTTGATATGAAGGTCATTTCTAAAAGAAGTCAAAAGGCAGTTCATACATTCCATGAATAAATGTTGACAATGAAACATGAATTAGAAAAATGCATTTTCTGAAGAAAAAAAAAAAAAATTATGCTTAAGCAATTTCCAAATGGTTGCTAGGTTGTTACTGTTGTATCTAAGGTGGTTGCTAGGGTGTTGTTATGTGGTTGGTAGAGTGTTGCTTAGTGGTTGTTTTTGTATCCCAGGTTGATGCCAGGGTGTTGCATGTGGTGCTGGGTGGTTGCCATGGTATCACAGGTATTTCCAAGCATGTCGCTAAATGGTTGCTATAGTCTCTCAAGTGTTTGTTACGGTGTTGCTTGGTTTTTGCCCTGGCATCCAAGGTGGCAGCTAGGCAGTTAATGTGGGATCCCAGGTGGTTTCTAGAGTGTTGTTAACTGATTATAATGGCATCTTTGTTGGTTGATAGTGTTGCTAGGTGGTTGCTTTGATATACAGTGTTTCTTAGAATGTTGCTAGGTGGCTACTATTGTATGCCAGGAGGTTGCTATGTTGTTGCTAATGTACTTGTGGGGTGCACAAAATTATTCCTCATTATGGGGAAAAGGGTATAACAACAACTGCACAACAAAACATATGTACTATTAAAACTCTTCATATAACTTTTTCTGATCAGACTCTACACACTGTCAATACAGACAGACATAAGAGAAAATCTCGTCAAAGCTGTTCTCATGAAGTTTTATCCAATTATCATAGACTGGAGCAGCAAAGTAAAAAAAAAAAAAGCTGTTTGGTTGTTCTTGCTTTCCCTTTAGGTTAGGGTTAATGATTTCTTTTTCTTCCCTCTTAAAACTTGTTCCATCTGTGAAAGCAAAATTTATACAGATTTACAGCTTACTTTACACATTTTAGACTGAGGAGTTCCTGAAAGTGTTCTGTAAAAATAGATGTTTCACATTAAAATTCCAGAAACTGCTCAATCGCTGCATAATGTTTTCAAATGACTCTGTTCATGGCTCTGTTCTCTGTGTACAGAGAAAGGTCTTAAATTTACTTTGGGAAATACCCAGTGGCAATCTGGGAACCCCCATATCAAAACAAAAATGTTGGTAATGGACGAAACAAAATCAAAATTTGTTGATGGGGTGGGCCTCATTTCAACCATTTCTCTGTCACCCAGAGACTATTCTTAATTTCGCTCTCAAGTGTTAATCAGGGAGTCTCTGACTCTGCCGAGGTCCCCCTGTATTTCACACTGTGGTTAGAATTATTGTCGGTGCTAACAAGGTGTGGCATAATATAATTTTTTCATGTCAGAGATTGATACAGATACTGATACCAATTCAATACTGTCTTTTACCATCTGTATTTTGACACTGAAACAGCTCCCTACCTCTACTATATTATGCTGCATAATTTTACATTTTGTTCATAATGGAATTCTACGGACATTGCTGAAACGCAAATGGCTCTTTGCTAAACGTATTTTACACTGTTTGGGTGCAGGAGCCTGTACTTTAATCCCTACATAATGCATAATATAGGGAGAAGGGAGCCATTTGAAACACAGGATTGGTGCTCATCTCTCTTTACAGAATGTTGCTTAAAGTTTAGTCAAGTATTTATGTGATAGTTCAGGCATTTCTGAAATCCGATACAGGGATTTTGGCCTGTATTGGTCCGATACTGATACTGAGTATTAGATCGGCAGATCCCTAGTGCTAATTTGACCGTGCACTTTCAATACATGCTAAATTCTGTGAATACCTTGACAAACAGTGTTCTAATATCTTTCACCTTACTCTGTTATTTTAGATCCTTGGTTTATTCCCTCTGAGGTTAATTGTGCCAAACATTGAGTATTCTGCCTTTAGGCTTTGAACAGAGTGAATGCTGAGTGTCATTGTTCTAATTACATTCTTCAAGATGTGCTCAGATTTACTCTGTTATAATGTGCAACCTTGTTTTCTGTAATGCTTGACAAGATTTATGCAGAACTTTTCCAATCCCTTGATGTTCTTGAACCTTTGCTTGTGGACATTCCATTTCCTTGCAAATTTCCATTATCTTATCTTATCTTATCTTATCTTCATTACACACCACAGGTTTTCAAATGGTTTCAAATATGGAGACTGAGAAGGCCATTGCAAGACTTTTGATTTTGTGTTGCCGCGACCATTTTAGCCTTCTGGCAGAGGTAGACATATTTCAGCTTAAAATTTCCTGGTGTTCAGTGGAATTCATTAAAACACTGATTTTCACAGGAGCTCCGGGATCACTAGCATCAAAACAGTCTCAAAGCATCAGTGATTCTCACGTCCGCTCCAGCTCACCAGTCTACTGAGAGGGAAGTGTCCCATCATGCCCCCCTCATCCGTGTGCTGGTTTGTTTATGTGGCGCTTAGCAACGCACCTGCACAAAATGAGCCTCCGTGCTCAGCACTGATTGCGTTGCTGGGCGCCCGCTCATTGAGTTCAGCTGTCTCTCTTTGTGTGTTGTTTAGTTTAGTCAAATCCCTGTTTAGTTGAATTAGTTCTGTTCTCTTATTGGTCTGTGTGTTTTTCTCCCTCTGTATTTATACCAGCCGGATCCAGCAGTCTGGTGTGCGTTCTCCATCATACTCCCTCATCTTACCTCATCAAATGGTTCCATTTGCTGTTACAATAATTTAGCATTTTGTGGTTTGGTGTTTCACCTTTCCAGAAAGCTTCTGGCAGTGAATTTTAAACTTTGAAAAACCCAAAATTCAACTGACACTGTGATCTTTGGGCCCCTGTTAGCACCTCTTACCATCCTCCTCACCGTATGCTCAGGAGTTCTTTTCCTGGGAAAAATCCGCTGTTTTAAGATTTTCAAACTGTTTTGTTGTCACCCTGATTATGCCTTATTTCCGATGATTTTTAATTTTTTATAGTCATTTCCTTATCTCTGCAGATACACGATCTTTGTCTAATTAAAGTTGACAGCTCAAATTTGTTTTCAAGCTTTATCTCTTAATGCACCAAACAGATACACTGGCATGATGTTAAGCAGACTCAGCACATGCACTAGCATCCACTTGTAAAATCTTCTTTTATATTTTGTACCACATAAATGCAACTAGACTACCCATTTATAAATTATTTCCAGTTTCCACAAGTCATGCGTGTTCACAAGGAGGCCTACTGTTTGTTCTCATTTTCATAAATCCAGCCCTCCTAAAGGCAGTGTTAAAAAATTACCACCACAACTGCATTACAGTCCAGCTACCCCTTCAAATGTCTTAACACCCCAGTACAACGTTCTTGTGACAACCCTTGTTCTTATTACTCTGTATTTCACTATGTTACCAATATATCCAATATCACAATCATCATAATGTCAGTCAAATAGATTCTCTTGCATGTGTCCTCACAACATGCATCCACTCAAAACAGGCTCAATCAAACACAGTCATCATGCAATCACATGTACACCTACAGAGCTTTCTAGAGACCAGTCTATATAGGTTATTGTAGCAAATATGCGATACACATGCATTTGCTCTTAAATAATGAAAAAAACAAAAACAATCTGACTAACTACAAAGCAGTAACAAATGTTACATGCATGGTAAAAGCTACCTACTGCTTATACAACTATGTATTATTATAATATTATATACATTTCTGTTTTAACCTAGCTCTTCATTCAGTGTTCTACAGTAAAATGTGAATTGGGACCAGTCAGATAATTGTTCACACCAGAAAGCACCACTCATCTATTGAGCGCCATTACTTTTTGAAATGTAACCATCTGTCTTTGAAGGACAGGTCACAGCTCCCTGTTCCAGAGCCTGGCTGAGCACCCACTGGGCTCCACCTAGTTGGACATAAGCTTCACAGCAGGAGCCATCAGATCCCTGTCTTTCTTTACACGCCCACTGATCAGTGACAAGCATTCAGGTGGACAGTAGCACAAGGTCAGTAAGGAGACAAGCTTTCCCACTGTTGTCTTTGTAGACAGGACTAGTGTCAACATGGCCTCAGTTTGGTTTCTCCCTGACTACAGCGTTGGACATGTCACACACGCAATAGTTAAGGATAGATGGTATTTTTCAACTGTGGGTGTGAAGCCTGCCACAAGGGAATGCACAAATGGAGAAATGCTTTTCAAGTGAAGCTAGGTAGTACAAGAAGCATGAGAACTTATTCAAATGAAATTGAAATGCTGTTGAAGGAATACACAATAAATGCCAGCAACTATTTTATGACTGCGTCAAGAGATGCCAGTTGTCAACAATGAACATGAATCTGTTCAAATTATTTAGCATTTTGAGTGCACAGTGTTGAGAATGGGTACCAACAAAATCAAAACATCACCCATAACGTGAGTCTTCAAAGCCGTTGACTATAAAGCCCTGTTTACTATGCAGAGCATTTTATTAGAATGTGCACAGCACACTTTTACCCTTGTTTTTACACTTCATTTGCTCCTACTTAAACAGAACAAAGACTCAAGCAGAGGTAAAAGTATCCTTACAAAATTCTATTTACATAAGAATAAACAGGGATTCTGTATGGCTGTATGGTTTTTGGCACATGTTCTATAAAAGCATCATAGAAGCTTATTTTAAACAAAAGTTATGGTTTCAGATATGTTGGTTAAAACTAGATGCATTGCATTGCAGTGCATAATTTGACCACCACAAGTGAAAAGATTTAACTGTGAGCAGCAGGGGATCAAGCAGAATGTATGAACTGGTGAAGCAGCAAGAGGTGTAATGATTTGGCCATTTAAGCATTTGAATTCTATAAATGTTACGTTTTAAAGGCAAAATTGATATTTAAGATAGACCAAACCACCCTGGTCCTAGGGGGTGTGCAGACTGCAGTTGAAAGTAAGTGCTGTTTTAACTTTTAATTTCACTAGTATCGCTCCTTGTGTCAACGTCCTGTTGCTTAGTTTCGGCATATCCAGGACGTGAAACCTCACCCCTGAAACTTACCTTGTTTGACCTGCTAATTCCAGAAGGCGTACCCATCGTGGGCGATCACTGTTGACTCATGAGCAGTCTTGTGCAGTTAAGCTTACTGGATATCAATCGAGCACTGTTGCTGAAGCATCAGCCCTCGTGTGCAGCCCTGTGTGCCGGAGCTGTGGAATTGTCAGTCCGCAGTCAATAAAGCTGACTGCATCTCTGCATATGCATCCCTTGGTCTGTTTGCTCTTACTGAAACCTGGATCTGGCCAGAAAACACAGCTACTCCAGCTGCACTCTCTACCAGCTATGCACTCTCCCATACCTTTCATTTGTCTTGACGAGGAGGTGGAATGGGCATTCTCATTTCCTCTAACTGGAAATTTTCGCCTAATAATTATGCCTCTTTTGAATACAATGCTATTCTGGTTTCTGCTCCTATGAAACTTTCTGTAATAGCCATCTACCATCCACGTGGACTTTTGGGCAACTTTGTGGATGAACCAGACACACTACTGTCTGCCATCCCTGACTATGACTGTCCATTACTCATCCCAGCTCAGCTGACTTTATGTCCCTGATTTATTCTTTTGAACTCAACCTGGTTTGCAGTCCTCCAACCCACAAGGATGCAGCTAATTGCATCACTGTCATGCCTCCACACATCTGCCTTCTGGAACAGTCCCCTGTTTCTACATATCAGGTCTCATAAAGCTGCTCTGCAACTTCTCTAGCAATCATTTTTCTTCAAAGGTAACCACTGCATTGCCTCCTCTCAGCATGATTTCCTCACTCGAGGTAAAAGATTCCACAGAATCGCTCTGTTCTGCATTAAGCTTGTGTCTGTATAGTCTCTATCCGCTATCCACCAAACCAACCAAACCAAGCCTGCCTCACCCATGGCTGACCGAGATCATTCGAAGGCTTCTCAAGTTGAGAATTATCGGCCGATCTCATTGCTTCCATTCTTATCCAAAATCACTGAAAGGACGGTCTTCAAACAGGTCTCAGAATTCCTCTCTCAGAATGATCTCCTTGATCCAAACCAGTCTAGTTTCAAACTGAAATGCCTCTGCTGTCCGTGACTGAAGTTTTAAAAAAGCAGCAGCTCAGTCCACGGTTCTTATCCTTCTGAATCTATCAGCTGGCTTTGATACAGCTGATCACAACATCCATACTCTCAAACATGGGCATCTCAGGCAGAGCTCATTCTTGGTTCAGATCTTACCTATCTGGGCATTCATTCGAGGTATCATGTTTGGGTCAAACATCTCCATCTCATCAGCTGCCCACTGGAGTCACCCAAGGCTCAGTACTGGGCCATTACTCTTTGCAATTTACACCACCTCCTTGGGCTCGATTATTCTCTCTCATGGCTGCTCTTATCACTGCTATGCTAAGCACACATCTCAACTTGTCTATCAGACATATCCACATGGATGAAGGATCACCACCTACATCAGTATTGGATTTATTGGCTGCTGAATTTTAATTAGTGTTTGGTGGCCCTTTTGTTGAGCAAGCTGGAGCTTCAGGAGAGCAAATATAGTGTAGTGTAAATATAAACTTTAATTTTTAGTTTTAATGGTTCTTATATTGCAGTGCCCCCTATGGAAGACATTTCACAAAAAATGGTGTACACCCTAAAAATGTAGCTAAAAAGCTACAGAAATTTCTGGCAAGTACTAATTGTGTACTACATGTGACAACAATCTCCCATATTCTCCATATATCCAGACTATGGGGTAGGGTCGCAAGATGAAAGCCTTTTTTTTTTTTTACAAGGAGAACATCCAGACTCATCCAGACAAAAACATCCAGACAAAAAAAATACATCAAGTCTCCCAAAAGCATATGGAAAAATGTGTTATGGTCTGCTGAAACCAAGGCTGAACTTGTTGGCCACAATTCCAAAAGGTATGTTTGGTGCAAAAACAACACTGCACATCACCAGAAGAACATTATACCTTCAGTGAAACATGGTGGTACCAGTCTCATGCTTTGGGGTTGTTTTTCCTCAGTTGGAACTGGGACGTAATCAAGGTGAAGGGAATTATGAACAGTTCCAAATACCAGTCCAATTTGGCCCAAAACTGCTAAATTTCATTTCTGCTAAAAAGCTAAAAATGAAGAGGAATTTCATTTCAGCATGACAATGATCCCAAGCATATATCCAAATCAACAAAAAAATGGCTTCGCCAGAAGAAAATTAAAGTTTTGGAATGGCCGAGCCAGAGCCCAGACCTAAACTCAATTGAAAATCTGTGGGGTGGCATGAAGAGGGCTGTGCACAAGAGATGCCTTCACAATCTGACAGATTTGGAGCTCTTCTGCACAGTACAGGTGAAGTGTACTTGTGACAAGGGTAAGACTATAACCGTGTTAATAACAAATAACATGAACGCCGACTACGCCACCCAGTAATGGAGAGTACTGGGACTATAACTAGACCAGGAAATAACTCTTACTATAACACGAAACAGGTTCGTTCCCTGGGTTGAGCAACCAGACCAACAACTGGATTGATTATCAAAAATACAACTTTAATACACTAATACAAGCTTGAAGGAGGGCGACAACACACAAGCTTAGCAGCAGCAAATGATGAGACTACTCGTTGGCAGAACAAACAGTTATGGTGTTCCCAAAGTCAGCAACACAGTCCTCACAACAGTCTCAGCCTTAGACTTAATTCAACTCTGTCGTGCAGCAGCTGAATCTAGACGTGTCCACGCCGGTTCTCATTTGCGTTCCAGCTCTGCAAGAGAATGAACAAGGCACCAGAACTCCATTCGTACGCCAACCCTCCACCGGCGTAGCTCAGTCGGGGTATACTTTGTAGCGTAGTACACCGCGCAAAGGATCAGCGCGAATACTCACGCAAAGCCTGGGCAATTGCCCAGGGCTACTGCTGCCAGGCGTAGAAACCAGCGGGCACTCTCGGTTTCCCCAGCTATCTGCACTCTGGCTCGTTCCACATCCAGGTAACCTGGCTCCATTCCGTCTTGAGGCTCCCTTTTAACTCTGGGTCCTTTCTTCTTTTCCCAGCGTGTCCAGACACGATAAATGTTACAGCCTGTTGCCTCCTCGTGTTACTCTCCCCATGTTGTTTCCTCATGTTGCCCTTCCATGTGTCCAAACAAAAGGTAAGAGGCTTATCAGTTGATTCTGAGATGCTTTCTTTAGAGAGCCTGAAGAGACTGTGGAGGAATGAGTTCATGATGTTTTTCAGTTCAGAGTCTCCAACTGGATGAGAAGACTATTGGTTTTGTTGGATGAGAGTTTAATAACAAAAAGCGGAATCTGAATTTCTGTGACATTAAATATTCTGTTGTCTCAAAGTTTCTAGAACAGAAAAGATATCCATCTAGCCAATACAAACCAAACTAAACCCTGGTGCAATGGTGTTACTGAAGCAATAGAACCAGCTTCATATACTGAGTGGAGTGCTCTGTAGAGTAACTAAGAATCCAACTAGTAAGCAGAAGAGGTTTAAGAACATGAGCAGGAAGCCCTGCTCGTCTGACATGACATAGCCGGTCATTAAGGTCAGGCAAGAACACAAGGCAGTGCTTCCACTAGCCAAGAATAGAAAGCAACATTAGCGAATATGTGAAATGTTGCAAATGATGTACTGTATACTAGCTCAGACTCCTTTGGAAAGCATATACAGTTCACAAGCGAGAACTCTACTCTAAACAGGGAGATCCACTGCAGGTAACATGAGGCTGTGATGATGGTGACCGCATGGCGGACTGCTGGACCAGCTGGGCTTTTATACCTATACACACGAGGGAACTTGAACACACCAACATATCAGAATCACGAGACAATAATCACTTAGTTAACTCAAGAGGGAAGACACCTAGAAACACAAGGGAAACCTGATGACATCAGTCTAGGGAGAACATGAGGGCTGAACGTAAAACAAATGCGCTGCCTAGCAACGCACCAAACCAAACCAAACTTCTGTGTGGACAAGGGGGCATGACAGGACACCTCCAGCTCAGTAGTCCGGTGACTGCAAACGCTGGAGGCGTGGTGGAGACGGCACAGATGTGACACATATTGATGTTAAACTGAGCTCAGTTATGTCTAGGAGAAATAGGCTGGACAAACGAGATTTTATTTTGAATATTCCTTTACTCTGGGTATATTCTTCTGAAAATTCAGAGGATTTGGTTTCTGAGGAAGAGATTTCTGAAATCACAGAAGAGATACCAGGTGTAGTGCCACAAGATACCTCTCAGGAGTCTAAAGAGACATGATTTTATCCAGCAAATGGTCCTGAAGAACAACAGACTGATTCACTTAGACGTAACTCCTGAGTTACATGCAGTAGACGCTGACATTGAGGGATCTGGCTCAATCATTAAAGCTTATATAATAACTCATGCTGAGACATTAGAAAGTCAGCCATCTGACATGCTTTCAAGTTCAGGTAGAGGTACAGTCAGGACACAAACAGGCAAGGTAGTAAAGGTGGCCACTTTTACAGATGTATACAGTTTAACAGAATGTCACAGTCTTTATTTGCTCTGTTTGGGATGACTAATTGACAACCAAGTAGTTGTATATTGTTTCATTTAACAATCTGAGTAAGCCATGTATTAGATAAAGAGTGCTTATTAGTAAGAGCCATATGTGGTGAAACTGGCATCATATTACCTAGGAACAAACTAAAGCCTGTTCCCTCTGAATCTGTTTTCATTGAACTCAACAAAGAGATATATTTAGGTGGTGCTCTGATTTAATTACCCATTTGAGTGTTTTGAGACAGCAGTTATGGGAGTGAATTGTTATATTTGAGGACTGTGAACATACCTTTGTTACACAGTTAATAGGCTACTACGTAGGTTCCAGCTAGTTGTGGCTGGTGGACAATTTGGCTTTGCTGCCTTTATGCCTTCTCCATACATTGGGGTTGCAAGTATTCAGGGCAGAACCATGTCTGTGTGAAAATAGAACTGGAGTGGTTACTCTCTGCTTAGCATAGCTCACCTAATTCAACTCGTCATCTAATTAACAAGGCCTTCTTGGGTTAAATTTAGAAAAGGTAAAACTCTAATCCTTACAGAGCTGTGATCTGGAAGAAAGGCATATTGTCACCCCTGTTCTGTAGTCAACATCTGCTGCAGACTTCACACTCAACTTACATTTTCAAAAGCTCCTGAAGATGTAATAACTATTCCTTTGAGACTGACCCATGCTGCTTCCTTAGTAAGAATTTCTCAGTGTTGTCATATTTATCTTATACGTAAAGTGCGTCCAACATTTGTAGATTTTTTTAACAGGCTACCTTTTTAAACAAGCAAACATGAATAGGCATCTAAGTTAGATTTTAGTTACATTTTATCATTACTTTTGATAAAACTAATCTATAATATGATTTAACTGATCCAGGCTGTACCCTGAATGAACTTGAACACTCAAGACAAAACATTTTAACTTACATATCATGAGAAAAACTTACTGGTGTGTGGTGTGCCTAATTTATTACAGCTGTTACTAATAGTTTGCTACAGATGAGGCTAAGATACCAGACTGAAATGAGTGCTTAATTCTGTAATTTTGTATCTGACTCCCACGCATATAAGCAATCGGACCACTTCCACTCCCCCTCATCACCTATGTGTAAACACATCTCTATAGTAAAAACAATCACCAGGGTTACCAAGCTGTCAAGCCTTCAACATTACATGCATTTTGAAATGAGTGCATGCATTTGAAACAGCAGCTGAACTACCATCCTACTTGCAGAGTACTGTAGCTGCAGCCTTTATGTTAGCTGCTCCTAGCTTTTTTCCAGTCTCATTAATTAGCATAGTCAGTTAGTAACTAAAACAGCCGTTAATGAAAGCGTGTCCTCCTTTCCCACCTGCGAATGCAAATCACAAATGAACAGAGAACACAATAAGACATGCCTGCCAGATTTAATAGGGAGGAGGTGGAGATCATGCTCTAAAACAAAGCTTTGGCAAAAAGCCCACTACTTTACTGCCATTGGGGAAGGCAACTTCTTTTTAAGTTCCCATACTTTCATGCCCTGGAAGTATAAAATTGAGCTCAGAGTCAGGGCCGGCGCATCCATATAGGTGAAACAGGCAATCATCTAGAGCAGCATTTGAGAAAGGACAGTAAATGTACCAAATTAGTTTCACCTTTGAGTAATTTCACTACATAATTTTATCCAACTTTCTGAAAGGTTATGGTCAGTTGTTCAGGCTGCTTATGTCCCACCTCACACACACACACACACACACAGACACACACACATGTGGCTAAGTAAGATGTCAGACTGGCTGCTGTGTTTCTTTGTTTAGTCTCATATGCAGCTAAAGCAAATAATGAAACTAAATTAACATGAAAGAAACCATAAAAACACATGCTTTCAAACTGGCTCAAACTGGCTTTATCCACTGCACTCCTGAATAAATTTAGTCTCTGCACATGTTACCATACCATGTGATTTCCTACGCCCCCAGCTAGTGGCAGCCTGTTACAGCAGCCCCGCTCATTGTTGAGCTTCTTCTTTATTTTTCCTATTTTTATTCTCTTTAGTTTTTATTTAATTCCTCGCAACTAAAATTTAACACCATGCACTACCATTTCATGTTAGTTTTGGCCATTCCAGTTCTGTACTTTTCTCTTTTTTTGCCCATGTTTGGAGACCCAGCGCGTGGTTCTTTTGTTTACTCAAGATCAGCTGTTAGCACTGCGCCCTGCAGCGGCGCTGCCCACGGCCAGACCCGACACCCCCAGCAAGCTGTGGAGGAAGAGACGGGGGTGTCGCGGTGGGAGGGAGTGTCGTTGCCCAAGAAGGAGACAATACAGACCATCTCTCCCTTCCTTCATCATGGGTAATGTAAGATCCCACCTCAACAAGATGGACGAGCTAGAGGCGCTAACCCGGTACCAGACTGAATTCCGGCAGTGTAGCATCATGATGTAGTCAGCAGACTGCCGACACAACATCCACAAGCTTTGTTTCTCATCTCAGGTGATTTTGACCGTGCCCCCCTAGACTCCACACTGCCCACTTTCACCCAGTATGTGACATGCCCCACCAGAGACAATGAAACACTGAACTTACGCCAACTCTAAGGAGGCATTCAGCTCCCTGTGTATGAGCCCTTAGTCACCAGCAGTGCAGAGATGGACAGATGAGACAGAGGAGGCTCTAAAGGACTGTTTTGAGTCTACTGTGTGGGAAGTGCTGTGTGATGACCATGGGGAGGACATTGGCAGTCTTGTGATCTGCATTACGGACTACATTAATTTTTGTGTGGATAACACCATAACCACAAGGACTGTGCAGTGTTTTCCAAATAACAAACCTTGGATTACTCCAGAAATAGTCAAAGTCAAAGTCAAAGTGAACTTTATTGTCATCTCAACCATATACAAGAGTACAGAGAGACGAAATGGCGAACATCAGGTTTAGGTTCCACAGTGAACATATAGTGTAACAGACATAAGAAATTGTGAAACAAAAAAAAACAGTGCAAATAAGAAATATAAAATAAGGTAAGGGTGAAATATGTCCTGAGTGCATGGACAGCTCACTGTGCATTATATATAAATATAAGTAAAACAAAATGTGCAACGGTTGAAGTAATGACCAGTATAGCCAGTATAAACAGTGTAACAGTATAAAGCGGTGTGAGACAAGTGAAAATAGCAGCCTGAGTTCACATTCTTGAAGGTTTGTGTGTTCTTAAAGAGTTGTGCAAACAGTATAGACAATATGACCAGTATATAGCCAGTATAACTAGTATACACAGTATACACAGTATAACAGTATCACCAAGTATAAATAGCAGGTTTGGGTTTTAAGGCTTATGTGAAACTTTTAAAGTGGCTGTGCATGAGTGAATGGTCAGTGTAAACAGTTTGTAGGGGGGAAGGGGAAGTGAAGGGGGTCCCTGGGGGCAGCATGGTGTTGAGAAGCCTGACAGCCTGGGGGTAGATCTGGCACTGATGCTGCAGTATCTCCTCTTTAATGGCAGAAGTGTGAATAGTCCATGTGAGGGGTGGGAGGGGTCCCGCACAATGCTGCAGGCCGTACGAACAGTCTGTGTGCAGAATGTCTCTTCTAGTGAGGGTAGAGGCACCCCAATAATGTTCTCTGCTGTCCTCACTACCCTCTGCAGGCGCTTGCGGTCAGACATGTTGCAGTTGCCATACCAGCTGGTCAGAACACTTTCGATGGTCAATCTGAAGAATGTGGAAAGGATGGGAGGTGGAAGCCTTGCTCGTTTCAGTTGTCTCAGGAAGTGAAGTCTCTGCTGGGCTTTCTTTGTTAGGGAGGTGGTGTTGCTTGTCCATGTGAGGTCCTCAGTCATGTGCACACCGAAGAACTTGATGCTCCTAACAATCTCCACAGCAGAGCCATTGATGTTGAGTGGGGTGTGGGTTGGACTTGATTTTCTGAAGTCCACAATCATCTCTTTAGTCTTGGCGACATTAAGGGAGAGATTATTGTCTCTGCACCACACTGACAGCTTTTCCACCTCCTTTCTGTAGGCTGACTCATCATTGCTGCTTATCAACCCCAGCACAGTCGTGTCGTCAGCGAACTTGACGATGTGGTTGGTGTTGTGTGGGGCTGTGCAGTCGTGGGTCAGCAGGGTGAAGAGCAGCAGACTGAGCACACAGCATTCTGACGTATGTATCTGTCTTTTCCAGGTGTGTCAGGGAGAGGTGAAGGGTACAGGATATGGCGTCCTCGGTGGATCTGTTGGACCGGTATGCAAATTGCAAGGGGTCTAGAGAGGTGGGGAGACTGGACTTTATATGAGCCATGACTAACCTCTCGAAGTACTTCATGATGATAGAAGTGAGTGCCACGGCACGGTAGTCATTCAGACACGTCACTGATGACTTCTTCGGCACTGGGATGATGGTGGTGGATTTGAAGCACACTGGGATGGACATCTGCCTTAAGGATGTGTTGAAAATGTCTGTGAGGACATCAGCCAGTTGACAGGCGCATTCCCAAAGCACGTGGCCAGGTATGTTGTCGGGTCCTGCAGCTTTGTGTGGGTTCACTCTTGACAGGGTTCTCCTCACGTCAGCTGTGGGAAGACAGAATACCTGCTCACTGGAAGGAGGAGAAGCCTTTCTCTCCGGCTCTTTGTTTTGTGCCTCAAATCGTGCAAAGAGGTCTGGGAGGGAGGCATCGCCGTCACTGCTGTGCGGATGGGATTTGTGTTCTGTGACTGCTTGAATTCCCTGCCACATACGACGTGTATCTTTGGTGCAGATGAAGTGTTCATTGATCCTGTGTGCATATGTCTGCTTTGCTCTCCTTATAGCACGGGACAGGTTGGCTCTGGCCACCCTGAGTGCAGCCTTGTCTCCAGATCTGAAGGCTGCATTTCTGGTCTTTCGCAGTGTGTGCACCTCACTCGTCATCCAGAGCTTTTGACTGGCTCTCGTGGTGACACTCTTGGAGACAGTACATCCTCAATGCACTTTGAGATGTAGCTAGTGACAGGGTCCCTAGCTCCTCCAGGTTGATGGAGTCACCATTCATTGAAGCCTCCCTAAAAATGTCCCAGTCTGTCATAGCGAAGCAGTCCTGGAGAGCTGAAACTGCACCACTTGGCCACACTTAGATGTTCCTGCGGACCGGTTTGGTGTGTGTGAGCAGGGACTTGTAAGCTGGAACCATAAACATGGTGATATGGTCCGACTCCCTGATGTGGGGGCGGGGAAGGGCCTTGTAGGCCCCCTGCACGTTTGTGTAGACATTGTCCAATCATTGTCAATTCCCCTCTTGTTGCAAAGATCACATGCTGTAAGAACTTTGGAAAAACTGACTTCAGATTTACGTGATTGAAGTCTCCAGCTATTATTAGAAATGAGTCCAAGTGTGCTGTTTTCAGCTTGCTTATGACCTCGTACAGTTCAGCTAGCTCCTAGTTAGCATTAGCGCTAGGCGGGAGGTAAATGGCGACCACCAGCACACAGCTGTACTCCCTCGGCAGTTAGAAAGGCCGACATCTGACTGACAAAATTTCAGTGCTTCATGACGCCAGCAGTGTTTGTACACCAGTCTCTGTTTATGTACACACACAGTCCCCCACTGCGGGTCTTACTGGACAGAGAGGTGTCCCTGTTCACTCTGAAAATGGTCAGTCCCTCTAGCTGAACGGCCAAGTCTGCGATGTTTTCATGAAGCCATATCTCAGTGAAAACAAAAACACAAGAGTCTTTAAATTCCCAGTGGCTGGCTCGCTGCAAGTTTATGTGGTCCAGTTTGTTGTCCTCGAGCTAACCACACCGCGCTTTCCTTGTTTCTGCCTCCGCTTCTCCCCCCACTGAAGTAAACAAAGGCTGTGGAGCGTCTCAATCAGCAGCTCACTGGAGAGTTTCGTGCATTTTTTTCAAAGTCCGAGCAGAGTGTGCCGCTCGTAAACGTACACCAGTGTCGTGCTGGCACTTGAACTGTGTTTTGTTTTTAAATGAACTGACAAAAACTAACAAAGGCCATTCTCAAACCGAAGAGGAGGGCCTTCAAGTCAGGAAACAAGGAGGAGCTGAAAAAGGTGCAGAGAGCGCTGAAAAGACTGATCAGGGAAAGACAGGTACAGGCAGAGGATGTAAAACCAGATTCAGCAGAGCAATGTTAGCGAAGTCTGGAGAGGCCTAGAACCATCTCAGGCCACAAAGAACAGAACTCTCTGCCGGTGGGAGATGTGAGGTGGGCAAATGAACTGAACCACTTTTTCAACAGGTTTGATTCATCTGCCCCTGACTCTCCACCCATACTGCCCTCCCTGATGCAGTCTCCAACATCTGCTACTGACACCCCACCTCTGTTCCACTTCAGACACCTTACACCTCCTCTACGCTTCACACCTCTTCCACATTCTCTGCTCACTGCTCCTCTCCCCCACACACAACCTCCAGGACACAGTCACCCTGCTCCAGCCTGTCTATTTCAACCACCCAGGTTAGGAGGGAACTGAGGAGGATCAACGCTAGGAAGGTAGCAGGTCCAGATGGCATCAGTTCAAGGGTTGTCAAGTCCTGCGCACATCTTTAACCTGAGCCTGAAGCTGGGGAGAGTACCACTTGTGTGGTACCAGTGCCAAAGACCCCACATCCCAAGGCCCTCAACAACTACAGGCTGGTGGCTTTGACATCCCACCTGATGAAGACCCTGAAGCGGTTGGTCCTTGCTCAGCTTCGGAGCTCATCACTGGATCCACTTCAGTTTGCCTACCAGCCTGGCATTGGGGTAAATGATGC